>WAAB01012111.1:128534-169723 GCA_013389865.1 Piaya cayana | reverse complement strand
ATGGAAAGGGTCATTGGGCACTGGCATAGGCTTCTCAGGGAGGTGGTTGATTCACCTTCCCTGGAGGGGTTTAAGGGACGGGTGGATAAGGTGCTGAAGGGCATGGTTTAGTGTTTGATAGGAATGATTGAACTCGATGATCCAGTGGGTCTTTTCCAACCTGGTGATTCTATGATTCTATGAAAGCTGCTTACCAAGATTGTTAGGTGCCTTAACATCATTAAAATTATAACCAAGGAAAAAGAAAAGGTAGCAAATCTGAAGGAGGACCAGTTTCTGCTTACGAAACAGCAACTCAATTAAAAAAAAAATTCTAAGATTCCTTTCTGGAAGACACTTTTTGAAAGATTTTATATTTTCTTCAAAGCCAGACATGGTGATGTGGCATAGTGGTTGAATTTTTTTAAAAAAGTGTGTCCCCATTCGACTGTTTCTGATCCCTTTGTAGTAATAAGCTATGCTTAACATTGTTTATTTTCTATAATTTGTTAGATCATGTTTTACCCTCAAGTACATTTCATTTAAGTACTGCTCTACCCGCAGTTGATTCAAAACAGCTAAAGGAAGTAGGAACAGGACAGCTAGGTATGCACTAATAGATAACAGGCCTAGAGAGAAAGTCTAGAGAAAGTTTCAGTTCAGAGAGTAGCTATTTCTGTATAAGTGAAAATCACCTACAGGCAATTTTCCTTGTTTATAGGAGCCTATTAACTTTGGTATTTATGAAAATATTAAGCTGTTTCTTTGGAAACAACCATGGGAAATGCTTCTTAAGGGGGTAATGGAACATGGGTACCTTTCTCTAGAAACCTTCTTTAGAAGTAAAAGAAAAAAGAAATGTAGTTCTTATAACAATACTGACAAGGTAGCTAAAAGAGCATTTGAAGTTTGTTTCACATTTCAGTCCACATTTTCCAGGAATTCCCTACAAGGAAGCTTTATTAAATTTAATATGAAATTTAATTTAGTAATAGTTCTGTTTTCACTGCATTTTTCTTCCCCCAGTGTTTTCCTAGATGGATGCTTTAGTAATGGTTTCTTTGGTTTGCTTTGTTTCTATGCAACCTGAAGTCATAAATCCATTTTTCAACTAGTGTAAATCAATAGAAATAAAGAGCTCCAACTCAACTATGCTGATTTTCACTATTTTAGAATCCAGTCCCTCTCTTTTCTGTGGACCACAATAACCACATGCATTGTCAGCTTTGATATTTTTTCCATGGTGCTCAGAAACCTACATATTTTATATTATGTAGATTAAGCAGGAAAAAAAAAGGACGCCTCTAATTAGGAACACAATTACAGACTTTTCTTTAATTCTGGAATTAGATAGACTTTTTTTTTTGACTAAAAATACTCTGGAACTTCAGAGCTCTGTACAGCACTCATCAGCCTACATTATTATCCCTCTCCCTTCACGTCTCCTTTTGCAAAATTTGAATAGATTCACACTACTGGGAGTTCCTACAACATTAGGAAAAATATTGTTGCACGACACAGTACAGAATAATTAATGATGAACTCTGAAGCAACTGCTAAATCTCCTGAAAGCTATAGAAAGAAACCATACATTATGATGATGTTTATTCTTGACTTTGCATTCCCCCTCCAAACACCTCAAAGCAAAAGTCCTTTTCTAACTGCATGCTAATTTATAAAATTAAAGAACTCTCTAGGGGTTTCTCTGCCAGTCTAAGATAACAACCATATAATCTGGCTCTTGCATTTAATAACCACTTCTGATTATGGTTTTTATACATAATCAGGATTAGGCAAAGATCTTTCCCATTATTAAACTGGAAAAGCTAAAATCCCAAAGGAGTAGAGGCCTTGAAATATTCAGTATAGCAGAATCTCAGATTGTCTGCCCTAGACTTTAAGAACATGGCAACAAGCATCCTCCCCCCATTTAAGACTTAGTTTAGACAGTTAAACAAGATGTCTGATATTGTTTAAAATATACTTTCCAAGATAAGAGAGAGCAAAACTTCTTGGGTGACCAAATGCTGTTCAGATCCTTTAGAAAGAAATGGAGCTCAAAAGAATTGATAAAAACACGTGCAAAAAGCAGTAATAGATTGATTCATAAACCCACCTTTTACAAAGAAGTGGGAGACACACTTTCCTTGCCCATTTTCCTGAATGACTGCAGAGAAAACCAGCAGGAAACAGTGAAATGAAAGCAGTTTGTAGCCATAGAGAGGAAAGTGGCTTTGAAATATAACAGTGGGCAAAAACAAAGATGCAGACAAATAGGTATCACCTCCCAGCCAAAAGACAGGCAAATTAAAAAAATCTGAGGCCTGTGGATGGAAATACAAAGGTGTATATGTAATTTTAGCAAAATGGTGTAAGTGACCCAGTCAGAAGTGTTACATATGGAGGCAAAACCCTCTCTAAAAAAGGTGAAACACTTTGCAAAACGATCCCAAACTCCAACAAAGAGAGAAAAAGAGGAAGTGAGAGTTAGTCCTGAGTGCAGCGCTGATTGAAAATAGAGGCTTGGGTTACTGCCAAAGGAACTGTTTCCTATTGTCTTTTTTTCCTACTACATTCAGGGAAATAGGACCTCAGTTTAATCCCGCTTTGATTACAAAGAATGTACACAAAGCTATATCACTTCATATGAACATTTTTGACAGAAATAAACTAGAGGAGCTCAAATCTTGGCCAACCATCAGAGTAAAAAGTTAAATAAATTCTTCCATGTATACTGAGAGGTACAGAAAAAAGTCTAGCAAAAGTCTGAAAGATATCAAAATTTTAGCATTCAGAATTTGTAATCTAAGTTGGTTTTTAAACTGAAGAACTAAACAAATAACATGAACATAAGGAAACATACTATGACACAATATAAAGACAAAAATCCTTGTGAAAATAGCGTGGAGAAATGAAAAACAGAAAAATTATCTAATCATCTCATTACCTTGAAACTTTAAGATCTATAGTACATTCCTTCTTAACCCCAAATTCCTCTACTATCCTAGGTAAATCACTGACACTCTAAACTCTCAGCACTCACCTTCATATGTCCTTCCGAAATCATTGCTGGAGTCTTCACTCTGTTCTTCCCTGCTACGAAGCAGTACAAAACTCTAATTCTATGCGAGCCAAGGACCTTGGCTGTTCTTAAATTCAAAAGGATTTCTTAAGCATTTTCCTGTATTCTTTTTTTTTTTTTTTTGAAGCCTCAGACAAGAGCCAACAATGCCCATGCAGAAAGATCTCTGTTGCTTAAGCAATGCAGCTGAGCAAACCAAAGACCTGGTCTTGTACCCTTGACTCACATAGGTAACCAAAAGTATCTCCTAATGCTTACTTTTCCAGAACAGGATTTCACGGGAAGTTCAGAATGTTTGTGTATCTTAATTCAGTTTCAGAATAGACGAATTAATAGGAGGTGCAGACTCTTTCAGAAAAAAAGGGAATTTGTTCTTGTCTCACTGAAGTTACTACCAACATCAACTGAAACCCTTGGCAGGAAAAAGGAACATTTACCTGGTGCATGTCCACTATCCAGCCTAACGTAGTATTTGCATACATACTGTAACTGTTGAGAAAGGCATGACTAATTTTAACTTATTTTATTGAATAGTATTCACTTATTGGCATCAGGTTATTCAATACAGTTGTGCAGAGTGCAACTAAGAAAGACAGGGTTGGTAAGGAGTGTTCTTGTAATGGAAAAAAATGCATTTTTCAAGTGTTAATCTTGCGTATAACTCGTATGTGTAGTCTGTCATGTCGAGAGCTGGACTGGGGTCACATTATTTTGCTCAGCTGGCAGCACTAGACAGCTGGCTTTCCATACTGTCCCATTTATCTTTCTCATGTAAGTTTTCTTTTTCACTCGGAAAGGCCGGTCCTCATTTATGCAAGCAGAACGAGAGAGACATCCAGCGGCTGGACCTTATAAGTGTATTTTTAACCTGACTAGAGACAAACTGGGCAGCATTCTTACCTAGTCCTTGTCCTTGCACGTAGAAGGTGCCGTTTATGAGCCAACTACCAGACATATAGAACTGGAAAAAAAATATTCCTGTGGCTGAAGGATTAATGCGAGGTCTGCAGTGTATTTGTCAGAAAACCTACAGGCTTCCTCACTGTGTTCAAGTCCCACCTGGAGTTCTCCCTTTTCCTCTTAAGCTTAACTTCATTATTTTGATTCTCAGCTCATGTGAATTGGTACATGTCTACTAACTTCCACGGAGCTACAGTGGTTTGTGTCAACCCAGAATCCCATTCCAATTGTTTGCCATTCAGACCTGTACTTTCCACATCTACTATCTACTGTTCAAATATTTTCCCTTAACCTTAATTCTATTTGTACTACTTACTTTTATTTGCTTAGTAAATAGACTTCCCAGTCATTAATGATACGAAATTCCTGAGAAACGGTGGTAAATCCTGGTATCAAGTGATTTGATCTTCATGGAAGTACAGAGAGAAAAAGATTATTACATTTACTAATAAAAAATAGTAGTATCTACCTACAGTATTTGCTAATAAAAAATTCCATATCTTTACCATCATATTTAAACTATTTCTTTTATATTAAAAGACAGTTTATTTGCAAATAAAAATCAGTACAAAAGGGCTTATAAACTAAAAAACCTGAAGACAAGATGAACACACAGAAGCAAAACGTGGGGATAATTTTTTTAAATGAAGTAATTTATTTGCAAAAATCAACTTGGTCACCGCTACATCTTAAATAATTCATTTTTAAAGGGTTTGACCCTTACAAATTTGAAAAATCTGTATGAAAGTCCTGGTTAGAGAGCAAGGAATGGGTTAATTCTCCCATATTTCGTGAAGAGTTGAAGGCAGGTAACTGCTGACTTCACTTAAAACAATGTAGGATGACGTGCTAGGGATAGACCTTAGGGGCATGAACAAATTTCCCAGCTTCTAAAGAGAAAACTGTGTGCAGCCAATGAAGTAAAAGCAGAAAATATGAGGTGATGACCCCAAATCAGTAATATATGCCGCTTATGAAAAAAACTGACATAGCCAGTGTGGGAAGAAATTTGGTTCACTTGCCACATACATGTATGGAAAATCCATCACACAACCCAAACATATCAAGCTTCAATAGAGTTGTTCCTAATATGAAAAGAAACAAAACAAAAGAGAAGGCAGCTCAAGTCTTGTACTTTTAGCCCTCGGCTGAAATATTTCATTCTACTGTGCACTTCCTTGCAAGGATTTTTTAACTGTGCTCCTACAAAACCACTCACCTTAAGGAAAAAAAAAAGAAGGATTAAAGAAAGAAAGCAAAGAAAGAAATCTCCACAAGGCACTTGTTATTGCTACTTAGTAAGAACTTCTTGGTATAGCTTCCATATCAGCATAATTCCATACTTGAATTAAATAAAATATTTTGTGATACCAAATGTCCATGAGCGTTGATTTCAATTGATAACATCATGAAAGTCTACTTTCTCCATATACCCTACTGCAAAATGAGAGCAAATAGTTTTGCTTTATTATCTCAGACCATACTTGATGTCAGTGGTAAGTCAGACAGCAACAGAGCAGTACCAATAGAAATCAAAAGCTGAAATCACAGTCTCAGGTTCTGAAAATCAAATGAAGCTTCTTTCCCAATAACTTTTGGACAAGGATCTTATGCTTTAAATATTTTATCAAAACACTGCTCCTCTTCTTGTGTTTTAAAAGGAGCCATATAGGCAAGGCAGAGTAGGTGACATTTGGGGAATTATTAGACATGCAGTAGACCTAGTTTTCAGTCTAAAATCTTTCAAAAGCAGACATTTCTTGGACTTGCTATAAGGCAGTTTTTCGTGTTGTCTAATGTTAGGGATCTATCTTGGTACCCCATGAAGCATGCCTCAATCAGCAAAGCCCACCTCCCCCAGAACTGATAGTACCTAATGAAGGACAATACCTAATTCTCCCTGCTGACTATGTCTGTGAAGGCTATTTGGTTTCAACATCATGTCCTGTGTTTGTAATTGATCAAACAGTAATAGCTGTTGGTGAACATCACCCACAATTCGGGTGGCGAAGGTCCATGGCACTGATCTGCGATGTACAGCTTCGTCTCAAGCTTTGTTAGCCGTAGCAAGCCAGTTATCAGCAAGCCTCGATCCCTGGTCAACCTGGGGAGAGATGCTGAGTTGATCTTGTTAGCTGTCTCCGGGGCCCTGTGTGTTGGTGGACCATACAGATGGTAAACAATAGAATCATAGAATAACCAGGTTGGAAAGGACCCTCTGGATCATTGAGTCCCACCATTCCTATCAAACACTAAACCATGCCCCTTAGCATCTCATCCACCCATTCCTTAAACACCTCCAGGGAAGGTGAATCAGCCACCTCCCTGGGCAGCCTGTTCCAGTGCTCAATGACCCTTTCCATAAAATATTTTTTCCTAACGTTTAGCCCAAACCTATCCTGGCACAGCTTGAGGCCATTCCCTCTTGTCCTGTCCCCTGTCACTTGGGAGAGAAGAGGCCAGCACCCTCCTCTCCACAAACCTCCTTTCAGGTAGTTGTAGAGAGCAATGAGGTCTTCCCTCAGCCTCCTCTTCTCCAGGCTAAACAACACCAGCTCTCTCAGTCGTTCCTCATAAGGCCTGTTCTCCAGCCCCTTCACCAGCTTCATTGCTCTTCTCTGGACTCGCTCCAGAGCCTCAACATCCTTCTTGTGGTGAGGGGCCCAGAACTGGACACAGTATTCAAGGAGCGGTCTCACCAGTGCCGAGTAGAGAGGGAGAATAACCTCCCTGGACCTGCTGGTCACACCGTTTCTGATACAAGCCGGGATGCCATTGGCCTTCTTGGCCACCTGGTCACACTGCTGGCTCATGTTCAGTTGCTGTCAACCAACATCCCCAGGTCCCTCTCCTCCAAGCAGCTTTCCAGCCAGACTATATATATATTAAAAGTCTAAGCAACACTTCAATGTCTTAAACCCCATATATCAGAAAACTATTTGCATACAAAGCAAGCCACCCAAGGTAACAGCAGTTTAGCACAGGGCATAGGCACAGAATAATGTGGTTGATCTAATAAATCACAGAACTCACAATATCATCTCTTCCACTGATGCCTGTATAGCAATACTTGGTAACACCTTGAGCTGCAGCCCATCTAGCATGCACGTGTCACCCCTCAAATTAGCTTTCATATCGAGTTGCCTCACTCAGATGACTGCAGCTGAGAATTCGTCCATCTGCCGAGTCCAGAGCAGTGGCCTTGCTGAGGCCAGAAAGCCAAACCATTTCAGCTTTAAGGTATTTAAAGGCAGATCCCAGAAAGCTGTATCATCCATACAGTCATCAGGAGACAACAAGTTTAGCATATGTTTTATGATTCAGTCTATTATATGTATGAATAACACTGTAGCAATGATTTTGGCCTTATTAGGTAACAATCTAGTAATGAAACACAAAATCATTACATATTCCAACCCTAGCACCAGCATTCAAAGTCAAGGTCACACAGGATATTCAGGATACGTCTTCCATGAGGCAGCTTTGTTTCCAGGTAGATTCAAAGTTAGCGTTGAGTGACTGGCAAATTGTAAATGAATTCCTAGCAATTCCTCCCAATGGCCACAGGACAAATAGTGTTCGTGGTTAAACAAACAGAACTGGACCTCTCTGAGCCGTAATTACCAGTCAGCAGCAGCTTCATCTGGAACATATAGAGATGAGAACTTTTCCAAGAGTTAAAAGTGACCTGAATGCTGATTTTTCTTATGTGAAATAAAAACTTTTCATCAGTCTGGATTTGTGAAAATCATAGAATCGTAGAATTGCTTGGTTGGAAAAGACCTTTGAGATCATCAAGTCCAACAGCAATGATCTTTGTATCTGACAAAAAACAGAAATTCAGCTACTAGAGTGATCATAGGGCTAAATGAGTCTACAGCTGCCAGGCAGCAAATAGTGCCAGCTCTTATGCTGCATTATGAGTACCTGTCAGCTTGTCACTGCTGCCTCTATCCAGTGGCACTGTTGATGAGTAGGACAGGGTGCAGAGCCCAGAACTTGGTTAAGAGTAGACTTCCTTCTTCATGCTCTGCAACATAAGGAGAGGTGAGGGGCAAGGGAAGGAGAGAAGTAACTACTCCCAAGCTGAAGGCAGAAAGATGGAGGTGTCCTGCTTTCTCTCCAGCTTTTCTGTCTCTCCCCTCCAAGCCTGGCAGCACATTCTGATGCAAGCTGAGAGCTGCAAACCCACATAGTTATTCAGTACAAGGACCAGCCTGGCATCTCTCCCACCCTCTCAATTTTACTTAACAGAGGGACTACTAATTCATATTCCTAAGCCCTTCATCCACTCATCTTTTAAACACTTCCAGGGACAGTGACTCAACCACTCTGCTGGGCAGCGTCTTCCAGTGCCCAGTAACCCTTTCGGAGAAGAAATGTTTCCTACTGTCCAATCTGAACCTCCCCTGGTCCAGATTAAGGCCATTCCCCCTTGTCCTATCACCTGTCACTTGGGAGAAGAGACCAACACCCACTTCTCTGCAACCTCCTCTCAAATAGCTGCAGACAGTGATGAAGTCTCCCCTCAGCCTCTTCTTTTTTTCTAGGCTAAACAACCCCAGTTCCATCAGACGCCCCTCGTAAGACTCAGTCTCTTCACCAGATTTGTTGCTCTTCTCCGAACACACTCTAACACCTCAACATCCTTCTCGTGGTGAGGGGCCCAGAACTGCACACAGGATTCAAGGAGCGGTCTCACCAGTGCCAAGTACAGAGGAAAAATAACCTCCCTGGACCTGCTGGTCACACCATTTCTGATACAAGCCAAGATGCCATTGGCCTTCTTGGCCACCTGGGCACACTGCTGGCTCATGTTCAGTTGCTGCCAACCAACACCCTCAGGTCCTTCTCCTCCAGGCAGCTTTCTAGCCAGTCTTCTCCTAGTCTGTAGCTCTGCACAGGGTTGTTGTGCCCCAAGTGCAGGATTTGGCACTTAGCCTCGTTGAACTGCATCCTGTTGACCTCAGTCCATCGGTCCAGCCTGTTCAGATCTCCCTGTAGAGTCTCCCTACTCTCAGGCAGATTGACACTTCCTTCCAGTTTAGTGTCATCCGCAAACTTGCTGAGGGTGCACTCATCCAGATCAGTGATAAAGATATTTAACAGTACAGTAATCACTAAGTCTTACCTAATTGCTGTACTCTGAAGATCTAAAGTCCCTCAGATTACTGCTTCACTGGAGTCAGAAGAAATGATGCTGGCTGGAAGCAATGCTTAGTTGCTTATGAACTTCTTTCTTTCCTTCGTTCTTTCTGTACTTATTCCAGAAAAATGTATGCAAATTTTCTTCTGTTAGAAGAGTTAATAATTAATAACAGGGTAATTGGGGGAATTTTCACCAGCCTATCATTAATTAGACAGACACTAGACAGCAAATGATTGAAATGAATATTACTTTCTAGTTATCTCATATGAATTAATATTCTTTAATTTAAAGGTTAAATCCACAACTGGCTAACACTAATTAATCAATGATTTAATAATTTAGGTCAAAACACATTTGAATATATCTATATAGAAATAAAAGAAAAAAAACATTTCAAATTTGCTGGGTTTTTTCCCCTTAGCCTCCACTTTGCTTTGGAGTCTGTGATCGTGGGTCAGAATTCACTGAAAACCAAAGAATTTAAATGCTACATATAGCAAGAGCTCATCTTGATTTTATGTAAATATATAAACATATAAAATACCACTCCTGAGACAGGATTCTCTCAGAGTTTGATCCTATTGTAACGGGCAGTGTATTACTGTTTTTTACATCAAACATTTTTTGTGCTGAGGACTTTGTTTCCATAAACAGCTCTCAAACAGTGATGAAATAGCTGTCATCATCACTCCATTCTCCATACATAAAATGGTAAGCAAAAAATATAGCCAAAGTTTTGCCAAGAATCCAAATCCCTTGACTTAATGTTTCATGCTTCTCCAACAAATATTCTTCCACTTGTAAGCTCAAGGAACAACATTGAAGAATGACTGAGGCAGCCAAACAGAACTCTAAACTAAACTCTAAACTGAATTATGTTAGCAAAGTCACACTATCAAAATTCGCAGAGTCATTAAGATTGGAAAAGACCTCTAAGATCATCCAGTCCAGGATGGCCAGCCCAACACCACCGTGCCTACTAAACCATGTCCCATGTCTAAGTGCCATGTCTACATGGTTTTTGGACACCTCTAGGGATAGTGACTCCACCACTTCCCCAGGCAGCCTGTTCCAATGCTTCATCACTCTTTCGGTAAAGAAATTTTTTTTCTCATAACCAATCTAAGACTGCAGGCAGAATCTTTTACCACTAGAGGACAGTATAGTATAACCACCTGGAAATAACTGCCTTTGGCAGAGAAGACTCATGGTTTCAACCCTATTTAGAAATCTGACAACCTGCAGATAGAGGGCTTTGTCTAGTAAAGTGAGGAGGAGACAACAAGCTGGCACATTACGCACTTACTGGGACATAGATAGGAGCATCAATGTGTAGCCACAGCAATGCTAACCTTGCGTGTGAGCACACTTGTGAGCACCAGGCAGAGCCTTCACTTCTTTATTGAGCTGGATATTGAGAAGCTTTAAAGATTCTTAACACCGCTACATGGCACATGCCTCCTTTTCACTGGTCCCCTTACTCAGGCAAAACAGCATGAGCTTTGATGGGAAAGTTTCCCAGTTGAGAACTGAGTAAAAACTGGAGAAAGGCTTCAAGAAGTTGACTTGTAAACAGACTGTGAACAGAACTGAAGGAATCAATGAGTTTTAAGCATAAAATTAATAAAGATGAGGTAAGGAGATAATTACCTTTCTTTATTAGTTTATATCATTATCTTCTCATTGTGTTACATGACACAACTCTGATGCTGTTTAGGTTTCAGAATCAAGTCACTGACTTCAATGTGCAGGCTCTTAGTCTTCAACTCTGAGAGGAGCCTCTATCCTTAGGTCCAAGAGGAACTGAGCTTCATGATATTAAAGAGGTTTATCAAGCATCTATCCACATTGCACAAGGACAAGCCCTTGTGCTTTGGCAATAGTAGTGGAGGAAGAACTGAGGACCGGAACATGAGAAGCGGCACCAATGAGTGTGGTTTTAGGTATGCAATGAGAGATGCATGCAGACACACAGCAGGATTTAGCGGGCTCTCATTAACTTCATTTAATGATCCAATTAGTCCATATTAACAAAAAATACACACTGCAGAAGCGTAATACCCGCATACAAAAATGAGCGAATGGAGTTGCCAGAAGGAATGGTTCCTTGTTAAAAAGTGGATGACTTGGGCAGTGATCTGAAGTGGGGTGAGCAATTTAACTGCTCCGTGCCCTGACAGAGACCAGGTTGTGATCTTGGCCAAGGTGTTACAATTACTGATGTCTATTTTTCTGTGTAAGAAATGAGAAGGTGTTTACCCAGCTGTGAGGACTCTAAGTAGAAAGCACTGGATAAAGAGCAAAATCTTACTAGAATACACCTGGAACAAGGAAGGCAAAGGGAATGTCTTTAGCTGAGGGAACCACAGTTTAGGGAAAGTTGTGAGACAGACAGGAAAGAAATGAGTGGGCTGTCTGTTTGGCCACTGCAGTCCAGGAGGGCTGATTTACAGCACAAGAAAAGGTAGATTTGAATTTGATACCTGGATAGGACATCCATCCGTGCAGCAGATGGACCATTTGCAGAATCTCCTGTAGCAGAACAATGTTCTCCTGTTCCCAGGGAACAATGGGGAAAACAACACAGAGATGACTGCACCGAAGAACAGCGGTATCATACTGAAAAAACCATGTTGGTTGGTTTTCTTTCTATCAGTGACCAAATTTACATCCATTCCAGTCTAGCACAGCACACTTTTCTAGAGTTTAGAAGCAACAAGAGTCCTGTTTAGCCTGCTACAGGAAAGAGGAATCTGCATGAGGGTCCACTGGTGCTCAGAGCTAGGTCTACAGTTCTAAACAAAATGACTAGATATAGGCCAGCAATTCCCAGAAGAGTTAGTTACACTCTTTCCTGCCGCCCTGCATCAAATTTCCACAAACAACACTTTCAGCAACAGTGCTGGTTTTAACACCTTGCTCCTGCCAGCTTATTCCCACCCTGCACCACAACCTTATTTGTGCCTGGATGACTGTTGCTACATGTACATGTTGAACTGTATTGAGGAATATAACTCTCCTACACCGCCCAAAAAAGATTTTCTAAAAACTGAATTAGTTTCCTGGTCTAATTCCCTGTGTAGTCACTCAAACTGTTACACTGGCATAAATGAATATGTGGGTAAAATCTGGCAGTGAGCGAGAATGAACAGTGAGAAGATGACACTGCTATGAGCGAGAAGTGCTTGTGAAACCACACCCTCGGTGGAGGTTGAACCTGACCATTAATCACTACTAAAGCACATTTAAATTTGGCACCATCTGAACTATTTAGCTTTTAACATTTTAACCTGGGCACCTAGACGAAACTCAGGTAGTCTTTCCAGTTTATCTTCTGTTACTGGTATAGAAGTTAACTCTAGTATTTACTGCTTTAATTATTATTGTGTGAACCTCATGAAGTTCAACATGGCCCAGTGCAAGGTCCTGCACCTGGGCCAGGGCAATCCCAAGCACAAGTACAAGCTGAGTGGAGAATGGGTTGAGGCTAGCCCTGAGGAGAAGGACTTGGGGGTGCTGATGGATGCTGGAAACTCAACATGAGCTGGCAATGTGTGCTCACAGCTGGGAAGGCCACCAGTATCCTGTGTTGTATCAAAAGAGGTGTGGCCCTAGCACAGGTTGCCCAGAGAAGTCATGGCTGCTCCATCCCTGGAGGTGTTCGAGGCCAGGCTGGATGAGGCTTTGAGCAACCTGACCTAGTGGAAGGTGTCCCTGCCCACTAGAGGAGTGTTGTAACTGGATGATCTTTAAGGTCCCTTCCAACCCCACTCTATGATTCTGAAGTTCACAAATAATAATTAGTTTTAATTGTTAGTTTTAGTAACTAGTATTAATTTATAATTTCAAGGCATTCCCTCATGCCTGTTATTCACTTCTACCTTGTTCACTGGACTTCCCACCTCATCAGCTACAGCACAGGGGCAAAGGTTGCTGGATCAGCCTTTGCCACAGCAGAGGAAGAGGAGTGAGTGGACAGAGGAGGAATGAGACTTTTCCATAGCAGCTCTGTCATGGAGAGCACAAAAAACTTCCATCATCAGTGACAGATAATTTTTAGGAGACTTCTGATGCTGTATGCAGGCTGCACTCCTTACCATAGTATCAGGCTCCCAGCTGTGCCAAATACAAGTACTCAACTTGTTTAAGTGCTTGCACTCTAGCTGAAGGGGTAGAAACCTCCCACAGAGAGAAGGCAGAAACAAGACCTGGCTTTACCCTTTGTTTGTTTTCTTTCCCCCACCCCAATTTATTTATCAGCTATACTTTCAAGATAAAACTAACAAGCCCTTTACAGGGTCAGATCTTTTCCAGCTGTGCAATAATCAAACAAATAAGACAGCTTAAAGTATCCCCAGCTGGTAAAGCAGGATGCTGTCCCAAGAGCTCTTGCTCAGCTTTTCTTACTGTTACCCAAGACACACTTCCTACTCACTCTGTGGTTTTTCTGTTTTAATTCCCAAACTCAACTCTTTCTTTTGCATACATGCTTCCCCCTCTCAAGACTATTTTGTATTGCCCACTAGTCCAAATTTTTCAAATATCCAAGAAGCTTGCATGGGGGTTTTTTGTTTGGGTTTTTTTTCAGAATTGCTTATATCCTTGACTAGCTTGTAAAATAGAATGCAATTTCTTTAAGAGAAAATTACATAAAATAAAGGTCATCAGTAAAATCTCTTGATTTCAGGAAATCACCTCACTAGTTAATAATGAAATATTCAAGCACACACACAAATACACATCTTCAACCTAGCTACTCTCTTAGATACAATTACATATGAAACAAACAATTTAAGAGAAGAGAATTTATACAAACAATTGTAAAAATACATTCAATGGGAATCAGTCATCCTGGTTTTTCCCCTTGAAAACTGTAGATTTTGACCTCAAAAAGAGATGAGTTCTATGCCTATCAAGAGGGGATAAAATCACTTTTAAAATCTTGTATTGCATAATGCCTGTGTATTTGAAGGTAAGTAATCACAGATATTTTAGAGATATCTTCTCTCTTCCCACTTTTGCCAGTTCATATTTGATATCAGGTTTTAAAACTTTCAACTGCAGAAAACACAGTAACTGCTAGAATGAAGCGACAGTCAATAAATACTTTGTAGGGGAATTCCAAGGATATGCATTGTAAAACTTACAAAATTTGTTCAATTCTATATAAATTAATCCTACATTACCTAGAGAGGAAAGGATGAAGAATTAGATTAATTTCTGCTTAAAAAGAAAATCTTCAAGATGGTATTATAAGAATGAAGTTATGGTGCTCAAGTTATGCAGAATCCTTGCGTTCAGCAGTGCTTCTACTTGTTGCGCTTGGTATTTATTTTCATTTCTGAGCACATCAGGCTGGCATTCCACTTATAGGTGTAGTAAGAGAAAACCAAACTTGAACTTCCTTTGTGAAATGTGCAGCTTTCAAGCTTGGGTGCCTACATGAGGCTCCTCCTCAGAGCAGAGGAGTTGCAATTACACTTGTTGTCAGAACAAACCTAAGGGCTCAGACCAGAAATGTATCAATGAAATTGCTCAGCGTTCAGCTGCTCAGTATCCTACAGAATTTTGGTGGTGCTTTCCTAGATAGGATCCTAAGATTCCAAGTACTTTACAGTAGATTTACCCATATTGTCTTTTTGCTTCACTATATAGCAGTACCCAGGCACATGATGGCTTAATCCACACGCAGTTCCCTGCCTACATCACAGCTTTGCCTGGGGTTGTATTACCCTAGTTTAATGTTTTGAATGAAAGGATGAATGAGGAGAGTTTGCTCATCTCAGGTAAAAGATAGTACCTGTAGCTAATGGGGCTTAGCATCTGCATCACTATTGACAACTTGGACTCTCCTCAGCTCTGGCTGAAGTTGTAAGGAATTCTCCAGTTTCCAGGTTTTGCTAGTCTTAGCAAGAACGTATAATAATAACAAAGGGTTAAATGCCTGAGCTGGTCTGAACTGCTTTTTCAGCCATAAAGGTTGCATTTCTGTGTAAGAATGGAGATGCCGTCACGCCACTAAGAGGAAAACCTGCAGCGTAACCATGTGTACTGTATCTGTTCAAGGTATAAAGAGAAAGTGTCACTTCCCAAAACTGCTAGTATGATACCTTCCCACAAGTGTGAAATTGTCTATTTTTGGGGGGGGAAATAGAAGAAAGACAAGATTCCCTTATTAGCATATTATGTTCCTCATACTGTCAAGTGACTTACCGTATTGTGGTGAAGCATGTGAAGCTGGCTAAATCCCACCACGTATTCCAGTTTGGTGGTAACAGAGAATAAGGCACATTAGCCTGAGCAGATGTGGCATTTAAAAATGTATCAACTTTGCCCTGGACTGTCTCAAAGTCAAAAACAGAACCAAACAGACCTAACAAGACTCTTCCATCATCCAGATTACAATCTTTGGTGATTGATTTACTCCTAACTTTTGTCTGGAGCACATGATTTTCCCTTTCTGTTTTCTTCAAACCCCAGCTGTAGGAGACTTCCAGTCTCTAGTGCCAGTGAGAGGAAAGCAAGAGCAAAACTGCTGCTCTGGGTCACACAAGCGGTCACCAAGGCCCTGTCCCCAACCCCAAGTTCACTATATGTTTCTTCCCATGAATATGGGAAGGAAACACATCCTTAAGCTATGACACTTGCATACAATCACAAAAGTCAGAGAAGGGAACACGTTCTCCATTTCATGACCAAAGCAATGGGCATGATCCCTGCATCCTACTTTTGCGAAGCAAATACCTGCTCATCTAAATAACATCTCAAAGATTTTGGGGATGTGGCCTAAACTCATACTTAGTGTGCAATTTAAATGAACTGTATAATTTCCCATTCAAGTCCAGAAAGCTATATTGCAACACCATTTCCATTTAACTGATTTTCAGCCCGATTCACCTCATGTAACTTAGATTCCCACAGTAGAACCAATGGTGAACTAATAAAGGAACGTACAGTCCAAACACGTTGACCAGACACTGCCTGTGCACAGTGAATCAGTGCATGATTCATCCACTTTCACAAAACAGTTGTGACCTTTCATCTGACTATTTCCCCAAACACAATACACAGAAATATATATAACATACAGAAATCAGGAACCAGATAATTGGGAAAATAAAAATAGCTCATCTCATGATTGTTTTACTGTTGTGCTAATTCTTACTAAATGCTGCATCAAACATTTGTGTCATCTCTTGCTATGCTTTGGCTAATTAACCAGATCGACTAGGGCATAGGTTGCTCTTTGTTATGAAATGAGTGAAGGTAGAGAATACCTACACTTTTGAAATATCAGGCCCCAGAGGCCTTGCGAAGGGATAAATGTAAAAAAATACTATAAAAAGAAACAATTTAATATAAATAATTTATATGCCCATCTGCAGACAGAGAATCTAGTTCTGTATTTCAAAAGTAATATTTATTGGTACATCTAACTTTTCTTTCTGCCATTTACAATGTTAAATTGATAACAAGCAACTTTGAAAACAAACATTGAATTTTGTCAACAAACATAGCTTCCACTTAGAATTAGGGAAGGTGGGGTCAACATGTTACAGCATTGCACCACAGAACTTTTCACAACAATGTGTGAAAAATTGCGGGCATATAATTAAACACTAGACCAAATTCCTCTCAAGCCCCTACTAGCAATATCCCCCACCCCACTAGGCACTTTGAAACAATTAAATATCAGACAAAAAAACCTACTTGGCCTCTAAAAACATAATGTGATACACATCAAGAGGAAAACATATTTCAAATGCATTTCAAAGCTTGGGCAGGAAGGGTGAAGCAGCACTACTATAACCAAAACCCCAAACCAGCTGAGTTGAGATAGAGGAGAAAGATCAGAGCCCCTTTGGATTCTACCAGGGCATCATACAAATTAAAGAAACATACAATCAATCTGAGAAGCAGAAGCTAAATGTATTTTCAAGGGACACCATCCTGTATATATATTTTACAAACAGTGAAAAATACTGCATTTCTGTCACAATATATAAAACTCTGTAAACTGGTACTCCAGTGTGGTTTTTTGACTTCTAAATCAGATCAGTTATTTCTTAGAAGCTCTCTCTGATCAGGGATTATAGTATTCCAGGGACCAGTTAACTGGTATCCTAAAGCCCAGGAGTAATGGTTTAGATGTTATGGGGCTTGCTGCTCACTACTAGGATGTTGAACTAGTTCCTATCTCGGAGAGACAGCGGAGATCACAGTGTGTTGGAAAATCTCTGAGGAGACACAGAATAGTGAAAAATATTGACTACCAACCAGGTGAAGTCACCACAGTGCTGCTTTGCAACTGTTAATGACCCAAACTTCCAACCACAGAGCCATATGATTATTTTGCAACCCTCCAAGGTTTCACTTCAAAGCCTCGGTACAGCATCTCCCCTTTCCCACATGAACGTGGCAATATTTTGCACGACTGAGTGCCTAGTGCTTTGACGTATTAAGCAATGCAGTGAATCAAAATGAGTCAACCAACAAACCACTAGTTAAAATCACACGTTTACGTTGAAGCAATTCTTAGAAACCCCATAAGAAATTGGGTCCTATTATCCTCGTCGCTGTACCAGTAACAAAGCTACTTCTGTCCTAAACAACTCACCATCTCGATTGCTGACAAGATGCAATTGGAGGAGGAAACGTAGGAACAAGATGGGGATGGATAAGCATAAAAATAGCTTGAAGAAAAGTAGTCTAAATTTCCCCTTTTCCTATTCACTTCCACATCCTTTGGCAGAGTGGCAGATGATTTAAAGCTACCTTATATAACTTTAAAGGGAAATTTTCTTCTACGTTGCACTTGAGACTGTTTCCCCATCGCCTTATCAGCAAAAGATTAACACACTTTAAGCTGCTCAGATGTCCAAGCGGTGATGCAAACTCTTGAAAGACTGGAAACATTTGGCAGTTACTCAGGCACTGCAACAGGCAGACGCCCACAGGTATCGATGCAACACAGTGAAACACTCAGGTCTGCAGTGAAGCTTAATCACACTGTCAAACAGAGCTGAACCAGTCACACGCTGGGGATTTCCCAGCTGCAGGCTGTATCTCCCAAAGCACACGTAGTTTGAAACAATCCAGTCACTATGTAAGCAGCAAACATGTGACAAATTTCATTTTCTCTTTGAAAGCATCCAAACAAGTCTGGATTCAGTAAGGCTGTGGCTCTGCCACTGCAACTCCTTAGTACTTTTTCTGCACTTCGTAGGACTGTGCTGGCTTTTACAGAGAGTACTTCTATGATCTTCTTTGAAGAAGGAAATAGATTTTTTTACATACTCGTGAGATCTAAAGGTTTCTTTTGCAACTTCATCTGGACAAACAAGACCACAGGTTAAACATGTGACACTCAGGCATCATTAGGTTTTGAGTCTGTATGACTGGAAAATATTAGAAGAAATCTGCATACAAACATGACTATTTTATCAGAGTACAAAGCAGCTCGGAATTAGGAAAATAAAAGCTTGCATTTATAATTCTTTGTACATGCTAATTCTACTTGATTATTGTTTCTCCATTTCCTCAGTTGTAAACCGGACTGCAAGCCCATGGAGAAAGATGTATAGTTGAATTTTGACAGCTGTCATTTCCTCACTGCTCATCGTTTATCAGTATTTCTGTTTTCAAATGGGGACACCTACAGAAAGAAATAATTATTTACTTCCAGTTTCCCCCTCTAGCCTGTGATAACTGGCAGGTTTAAGCAGGAATATTAGTAAAGTGATTTTTTTAAAGGCTTAATTACAATGTACATGCATTAATGAAACCGTTTTTACTAGGAGTGCCTGCTGCAGACAGGCAAGTCCGCAGTGATTATTATTTTATTTCAGGAAGGAAAGAGGAAGCCAGAGAGAAGAACTGCACTAAGGGCCCTGCCCTTGGAAGGCATTTGATTTAACATACTAAAGCAAGGAGGTATGTCCAAGCCCCATTTTTTGTTTATGGCTACTGTTTCCGAATGCTGACCAAACTTAAACACTCACTGCAAAATATGCAGCATGCTCTACTCCTAGGGAGCAGCCTTAATATCACTAACAGAGCAGCTGGATGCTATAGTTCCCTCAACACCCTTTATATCATCCTATTGGATTTACTACACACTATTCTAAAATAAGAAAGAAATACACACACTACTTTGGAATGAAAAGCTGACACATTCTCCAGAAATGCAGGAATCTGAGTCACAGAGGAAAACCGAACAAAATTATAAGGAGGGCTCAAGGTACAGGTGGACGAGATGCTAAGGGGCATGGTTTAGTGTTTGATAGGAATGGTTGGAGTTGATGATCTGGTGGGTCTCTTCCAACAAGGTTATTCTATGATTCTATAAGGCAAAAAAAAAAAATTTATTTTTGACTTCTGCTGGTATAAGACTGTGGAAGGCACAATGGTGAAAATTTTGCATAGAGAACATAATGTTTGGATTAAATATTTCTGAAAATTCCTTTCTGCACTTCTGGAACAGATTACATCCTCCAAGTAAGTATGATCAGATAGATAACAGATAAATGAGTACATGACTTGGGAAGACTTCATTAACAGGGCTTTTATGGAAATCCACTCACCACCATAGTTTCATCTCTTAGAAAAACTCCAAAAGAGCACAGTGCAAGTGTTACTTCTTTTTGATTTGGAGAAAAGCTGGAGTAGGCAGGAGAATGTTAAAGCAGCAACACTTGAAGAAGACAAATGCAGTACATGGTGAAAGAGTCCCTGAAGAAAATGAATTAGCTGGGTAGAGTATTAAAATACTATATTTTTCAGGGCTTTATGTATTAAGATTGGAAGAGGTAATAAGCCAGAGAACATGCCATTATTATTACATAGAATCACTTAGGTTGGAAAAGATATTTAAGATCATCAAGTCCAACTGTAAACCTAACATGACCAAGTCCACCACTAATGTTCCTAAGTGCCATGTTTACACATCTTTTAAATACCTCCAGGGATGGTGACTCAACCACTTCCCTGGGCAGACTTGCTTGCTTGGCAACCCTTTCAGTGAAGTAGTATTTCCTAATATCTAGCATAAGTCTACTCTTGTGCAGTTTGAGGCCATTTACTCTCATCGTCTTGCTTGTTATTTGGGAGAAGAGACCAACACCCGCCTCACCACAAAGTCCTTTCAGGCAGCTGCAGAGAGCAATAAGGTCTCCCTCCAGCTTCCATTCTCCAGGCTAAACAACCACAGTTCCCTCAGCTGCTCCTCATAAGACTTGTGCTCTAGACCCTTCACCAGCTTTGCTGCCCTTCTCTGGACACACTCCAACACCTCAATGCCTTTCTTGTGGTGAGGGGCCCAAACTGAACAGAGTCTTCAAGGTGCAGCCTCACCAGTGCTGAGTACAGGAGCACCATCACTTCCCTACTCCTGCTAGCCACACTATTTCTGATATAGCCAGGATGTTACTGGCTTTCTTGGCCACCTGGGCACACTGCTGGCTTGTATTCAGCTGGCTGTTGACCAACTCCTCCAGGTCCTTTACCAGCATGCAGCTTCCCAGCCACACTTCCCCAAGCCTGTAGCATTGCATGGAGTTGTTGTGGCTCAGGTGCAGGACTTGGCACTTGATCTTGTTAAGCCCCATTGATCCATCCTGTCCAGATTTCTCCACAGAGCCTGCCTTCCCTCAAGCAGATCAACACTCCTGTCCACCTTGGTGTCATCTGCAAAATTAGTGAGGGTACACTCTATCCTCTTGTCCAGAGCATTGATAAAGATATCAAACAGAACTGGCCCCAATACTGAGCCCTGGGAACAGCACTTGTGACTGGCCACCAGCAGGATTTAACTCCGTTCACAACAACTCTCTGTACTTGGCCATCCAGACAGGTTTTGACTCAGAAAAGAGTACGATGGTCCAAGCCATGAGCAGCTAGCTTCTCCAGGAGAACACTGTGCAAACTGTGTCACAGGCTTCACTCAATTCTAGGTAGACAACATCCACGGCCTTTCCCTTATCCACTAAGAAGGTCACCTTGTCATAGAAGGAGATCAGGTTAGCTAGGCAGGATGCGCCTTTCCTGAATCCATGCAGACTGGACTCCATCATCTGGTTCTCTTGTATGTGCTGCATGATGGCACTCAAGGTCATCTGCTCCGTGACCTTCCCTGGCACCAAGGACAGGCTGATAGACCTGTAGTTCTGTGAATCCTCCTTCTGGCTCTTCATGTAGATTGATGGACATTATGCGATGATTCACCTGAATTAAATGCTAAAAGAAAAAAACACAAAACACTAAGAGGGCAGAATGAGTAGGCAAATGAGGGAGAGACAGCTGTATAAAACCATAAGCATGGTAGTTGTCAGTAACCTGAAACTTCAGTATCCTCACAATTAAACAGTAATTGAAATTGATGGGAGAAAGTCAAAAGTAAGAAAAGTCTTTAAGAAGAAATCTTAGGATGGACAAGTATTTGTAATTCACAGTCAAAGAGAAGGTAATTTTGGCTAAAAGTTGTGTTGCCTTTCACTATTTTGCTACTCAGGTGTGAGCAATAGCTGACAATAAAAAGTAATATATTAATATATGAAGATAAAGAGAAACAACAGTAATCCCTATGAATTATGAGCTATGAAGGGGAAAAAAATGATAAGGCAAGCTAGAAGCATAGGCACAAAGTCCACGGCTGACAAGACCAAGGTAATATGAAGAATTTTTTTCTAAAACAGTATCAAAACTACAGTACTCTTATCTGTTATACAGTTCTGTTGCCAGATGAAAATGATAAAGTTTAATAGTGATGCATGAGAGACAGAAATTTTTAGAAATATTTTCATCCCATGTTTGGGCAGATGTTCTTATGCCACATGATGATGTTGAACTATTTCCCAGTTCCTTAGTAACCAAGCAGGATGTCATACAACAGGTACTAGAAATAAACATTTTAAAATCAGTCAATCCATCTACCTCACACCTAAGACTGAGAAAGCCTGAGAACCAATCATGTTTATTTTAATAAATTAAGGCTTTCCAGGGAAATTCCATTTGACTGGAAAAATGCTAATGTTGTGCCAATAATAACAAAGGTCAGCAGATGACTCAGAGAGCTAATGGACAGTTAGTCTGATGTTACTTCCAGGTAATAAAGCTGTTATAAAAGTAATAAAGATTTTAAATACCAGAATGTAATTAATATTATCCAACCCTGTTTCGTGGCAAATAGATCTTGTAAAATAAACTTACTGTATTGTTTCATGAGACAGACATTCGGCTGAAAGTAATTGTATATCTGCTATATTTTTGTGGAGAGCCACTGAATAAATAGTCTAGGACACTCTCATTATGAAAATTAGCACAAAAGAATATCAATAAAATGTGTAAAATGGACTGAAAACTGAAAGATCTAGCAAAGCAACAGTGGATGGAATCCCGTAACAAACTTTAGGGCTTTTGTGATTTGGAAATAAATCTAAGTTATCAGTAATTTGGAAATAAATATATAGAGTCATGATAATAAGATTCAAGAGATTAATAGAATTGTGAGAATGAAAGCTGAAGATAGTAACTTAGAACAATAAACTAAACCAGTTCTAATTGCACATGTCTTAATACAGCCAAATGCAAAGGGCTTAGAATGAAAAGCTCCATCAGCAGCCACATTCACACCTTGGAAAACACATGTTCTGATAGGTACCAAGGATTACAGGTGACAAACAGCTGACACTGTAGCACGCACGCACACACACACACTCACACACTCATATACACACTATGACCCTTTTAGGTAGAGATACAAAACCAAACCAACTTCATAAAACTATATACAACACTGGTGAAATGTACGGTGAAACACTGAACAAAGTTTCAGATTTTAGAAATAAAGTTTTCAAAACAGAATAAAAAAACCGGGAAAATTTATTTGAAAAGGAAAATATCCTACAACATATTTGAAGGGAAGACTTAAAAGTTCACACATTAACATTATTAACTAGCTTGGCTTAATATATCACAGAACATAGTGGCTCCTACAGGGTTCGTTAGCATAAACGCAAAGTTCAGGTAGGAAACATGCCATATTAAACAATGAGTTATTTATAACTGAAATTACAATGGGAATTCTCAATGACATCTTTAGTTCATGAGGTTTTAAAGTCTGGTTACCTTTTTGAGTGCTGTAGCTCAGCATGTACTTGCATACTCACTGCTGAACACAAAATACTCCATCCGGCAGTCTGGTTAATAATGACCTGTGATACAGAGAGCAAATTAACTGCCTTAGTAGTTCCTTCTGGTTTCCACCCCAGACATAGTAAATATATTTTACTCTCTCTTCCAAAGGAATGAGCTTCACTAATTTTGCGATACTCTATTTTGAGATCTGCCAGAAATCAATAAACATTGTCAGGTTCTCAGGCTTACCATCAGAGTGGGTATTCCCTGGAAACAATTTTTAAAAAGTGTTTTATTTAAACTAAAAATAGGGGTTAGGGAAGCAAAAATCCTAAGCGTAATTCCACTGATGTTAATATGTAGTTTGTCATTTATTTGCGATGCCAAGATCTGAAGCAAAATGTTCATAGCACTGTGAAAATAGTTCTAGTTTTCTAATCTTGGAGTTCTTAATTCCATACACAATTTTTCAGGAGCAACTGCTTGGGTTTGTGGATGGTGTAATGACAGTCAGACCTTCCGCTTTTCCAGAAATAACCATGTCATAAGCTGCTGCTTCCTTGTTTTATGTATTTACAGACATCAACAAGTCTATATAAAGCCTCTCCATAATTTGTTATTAATACAGTAGTTTTCCTTTTGATATATTTTTAGATGAATTGCACTTAAACAATACTTCCTCAATCTACTGAACTTTGCTCTAGGACATGGATGATCAAGAGAAGTGCAAATACTGCTCTGTTTAAAGGATGACAGCCAACATTTTCCACTGTACTTGTTGAAAGGGTAGGGTACAAAGAGTTTAGCACTACACTAATGGGGTGTAGCACACATGCTTACGAACTCTGCATCTGCCCTTTGAGTTGCCTCCAAAGGAAGATAGGTGCAAATTTATCAATATGCAAGAAGCACAGGCTTACTCATAATCTTTCCATCTTCTAATAAACTGTGTTACTTCAAAGAAAGCAGCTTTGAGCCTCCTTGAAAATAATTTTATCAAACTGAGAATTGTAAGGAATGACTCACTGAGAAAAAGTTCTGTCTGTGTGCTCCTTTCCTTCTGTGATACAAGGTACAAAAAAAGCCATGATCATTTGGAGATGTTCTTTTTCCTAAGGCTAGGATGTTGTGTGCCTTCAAGACATTAGCTTAGAATCTCAGGAATGTCAAACCTACCCTTTTCTGATTTTTTTCCAGTGTAGAAGAAATAAACAGGCCCAACTTCTGCTTAGTGGTTCCAGTACAAGAAACCTTTCTATTAGATTCTGCCATTCCCTACAGAGAAAAAGGTGTGACTATTTACAGCTCTGCCTTGAAGATATTTCATGGTCTGACAAGTCACAAAAGAGTGGGTAGACATCAAGACTTTTTTTACATGGTTAAAGTACAAGCTAAATCAATCCCAGTTAAGTAGTGGGTACTGTTGCATGAATAGATCTCCTCTCACAGAGTGTAAAGTTCACAAAGAAAAACTTGTAGCAGCTTTGAAAAACAATTTTCAGCTATCTTGTTTGCTACAAAAACTCTTGTTCTGACTCTGTTTTGATCCCATGGGGCTAACATGTCCTACTGTGCAGAAGACTTGCACAGGGAAAGAATCCATCAGCACGTTTCCATTGGACATGCTAGACTCTTTATGTGCAATTTTTGTTTTAAAACAATGATAAGCTACATAATTAAGAATTAGAATATTGAGGAGAAAAGCACTTGGATCTACAGTTTGCAATTATTATACCAGAGGTGAGAATCCACCGTGCATTGGAATATCCATATGCATGTCTTGCTACATCTTAATTAGGAAGAACTGCAGTAATTTCATCAGATACCAGCCAATATTCCAGCAGGTAAATAAAAACCTTTCAAGGCTGACAAATAACATTACACTCTTTTTTTTTTTTTTTGTGCTTTCTAAGTGGAAATTGTTGAGAAATTGTATTAACACCTGCTTAATTTGATTTCCAACATAGTCTTAAATTACTAAACCATGCTGAATAGTGATTTTTAGTTCACAAACTAAATACAGTCACAAAAGGACGTTGCTGAGATAGGATACCCACTAACGTACTAAGATATTACTCCAACTTGTATTAGTGATTCAAACAGATGCCTCTTTCTCCTGTGGGACTGTACTGGCCTACATCCCCCATACTCCTTAAGAAGCACCACATCATGTAAGAGATCACACACTTCTAGCACTTTCAAGCGAAAAAAAAGTGATAGAGGCCACAGTAAGTACCACTTCAAGCACATATGCTACCAATAAAATTCTACCAATGGAATTTTCCATTTCCCTCTAAAGATGCAACTAAAGGTGCTGTGCTTTACTCACAGATAGAGTGTTTCCAAATCCTGACTTTTGGTAGCGACTTCTCATGGCAGCTGAATAGCATCCCTTCTGTAAAACTGCCTGGGCAGATTCAGGATACCTGCATGGTCAACAAAGAAAGCCGAAGAGTCTGTATCAGTGTAAACCAGAAGATAGACACAAATGGAGTTTGAGATGGAGAATGGCAAAAAATATCACAGAATCACTAGGTTGGAAAAAAACCTCCAGGATCATCAAGGCCAACCATTCCTATAAAGCACTAAATCATGCCCCTCAGCACCTCATCCCACCCACCTTTTAAACACCTTGAGGGAAGGTGACTCAACCACCTACCTGGGAATCGTCTATGAAAATTTTTTTTATGATGTCNCAGTGCCAAGTACAGAGGGAGAATAACCTCCCTGGACCTGCTGGTCACACCATTTCTGATACAAGCCAAGATGCCATTGGCCTTCTTGGCCACCTGGGCACACTGCTGGCTCATGTTCAGTTGCTGCCAACCAACACCCCTAGGTCCCTCTCCTCCTGGCAGATTTCTAGACAGACTTCTCCTAGTCTGTAGCTCTGCACAGGGTTGTTGTGCCCCAAGCGCAGGACTCCGCATTTGGCCGTGTTAAACCTCATGCCATTGGTCTCAGCACATTGCTCCCAGCCCATTGGTCCAGCCTGTTCAGAACCCTTTGAAGAGCCTCCCTACCCTCCAGCAGATCCACGCTTTCACCCGGCTTCGTGTCATCCGCAAACTTACTTAGAGTGCATTTGGATCCTAACATGAAATAGAAAATAATTGGAAAGAGTGAAATCACATGGCTGTATCATGTGCAACTGAAGTCAGTGAAAGCTGGCTCAAACTGGCAAAAAGTGAACAATGTACATAAAGGTAAAAGAATGGTGACACATAGGGTGTGTATTGGTGCTGATTTCACAGGAACGTCAAGCTAAGTAGTCAAGTCTTATGGTCTGAATTTGAATGGAAAATGAAAAGCTATTTTCAGCAGCTGAATTTGTATTAGGTGAAATCCATTGTAACTGAAATGCATGTCTACTGTGAACACCCCAAGCCAGTGGAAACTGTTTTTCAGGGCCCTGCAGAGCCTTGTCATACACATGGTCTGGATCTTAAATTAAATACTTTTAAGAGGGTCTTGTCCTTTAATACTCCAGCAACGAACTCGGCAACAAACATCTTGAGCTTTCAGCAATGCTTCCTCACAATGAATAGCTCCCATCACATAGCAACCTGCTGGAACCCAGTGGCATGGTTTGCAGGAGTTAGAATTACAGGATCAAGCCTATGGAGACTAACAGATAAACTGTTCCTACCCAGTAACCTAAAATTATTCACTGGCCTCCAGATTCAGTTTTTGTGTTCTCTACTGACTCATGCTACCTTTCAGCCCTGGATCCTAACGAATCTGACTTAGTCCACTCCTCTGCACGGTTGATCACTACTAAATTTTCCCTATCACTGTTGCCACTGCCGTGCTTTAAGAAAAGTGGAGAACGCAGCCTTCGTGGCAGCACTGAGGAAACAGCACTTTTAAAGACAATGTCCCTAATCTCATTAAAAAGAGATAAAGCCATCTGGATCCTAAGGCAGTTGGCTTTAAAAAACCCCATAAAACTATTTTGAAACCAATTTTGTAAGAAAAATAGAAAGGAAAACAAGTTTGCTGCCAACAAATGTTGTAGCACTTGTCATCTATTACGACATGAAAAAAGCACTCAGTGACTGACTGCAATACCATTGCCAATTATTATGACAACATACAGTATAATTGTATTACATTTACAACATAATACATGTGAGTATTTGATAGACCCTGGCAGGACTTCAGTCACTGCCCCTTTTATGCTTTAAAAATCAATTTTTCAAACTGAGTTTGCTGTATAACTTGTTCCATAATTACATACTCTACTGTATAGAGAACACGAAAGGATATTGGAAGCGATTTCAGGCAAACCTCATAACATCTAGTGAGAGAAACCATTTTTATTCACACACATTATGGTACTACCAGCCGACATAACATCTTTATTCTTTAAACATGTCCACCCCATTCCAATTGACATGAGTGGAAATTTTTCAGAAGTCTCAGCTGAAGTAAAATCAATACCAAACTGTTCAGTTGGCCTAGTCTTAAAGGGTTCTTGCCTTATTGTTTACTCTACAATTGCAAATAACTCTAAAGGTAAACAGGATTATTGAAACATCTGCTTAATTTATGAATGACATCAGATAACAAGCTCACCAAATGACTCAATTTAAATTTGTCAAATTGTGTGCAAAATTAAAGCAGACGGCTGCCTTGGAAAACATGAACCAAAAACATTCGCTCAGACTTAACTATGAGACCCCACTGTCAGCCCATAGCCAATAAGTCAGATTTCTGGGTGGGCTACCTACTTTGCAGATAAATCAGGACACACATGCAGTGATACTTAAAATAATAATGGGCACACTATTATAACACTTAACCTCTCCAGTAGCTTAAGTGAACCATGCCTTAGCAACAGCACACATACATACAACTATAAATGATCCTCAAGCAAGCCTGATTTCAGAAGTAACACAGTTCACACAGCTCTTCATCTGAGTTAATGACCCTCACTAGATTCAATATGTCATTATAAATTATTGTAAGGCACCACATTAGGTGGTGCACTCCACTGAACATCCAGTTTCAGAGACTTCTTAGCTCAGGATCAGCTAGGAATAAATTAAATCAATTTAGGTTTAAAAGTTTAGCTTTAACAGCAGTAGTATTATCCACAGCTTTCTTTTCTCCAGACTGTCCTGGTCCCTCACTATCATGGCTTAAATGCATTTCTAAGTTAAAACATTACTTAATGTAATAACTGACTTAGCAAAAATTTTTTTAAAAGTGATGCTGATTAATTGATGCTGTGAGTAAAAAACTGGGTGAATAGCTGTTTTTAGAAGGTAGAGGTTAATAGGTTGTCCTCAGGCTTGTAACAAGTGGACTGCTGCACAGGTCTACACTAATCCCCGCTCTATTTTACACATACCAGTGACATGGAGGAGGCAATGAAGTGTGCTCTCACATTTCCAGGTAATGCCAAACTGGGTTGATTGGTCTAGAAGTCTTACATTTGGGAAGGAAACACTGTGCAGCAGTACAAACTGGACACCAACTGGTTAGGTAGCTGGGGATATTGGCAGCAGACTGAGCACGACCCTGTAGGTTACCCTGGAAGGAAGGAAGGACAACAAAGTCCTGGCTGAATCACCGGCCACATAGCCAGTAGATCATGACAAGGGATTATCCCCCTTCATACAGTACTCTTTAGACTCCATTAAGAATCCTGCATCAAGAATACTGCAGCCAATTTTGGGCCAACCAGTAAGAGAAAGATGTTGATAAACCGGACTAAGATCACTGAAGGGCCACCAAGACAGTCCAGGGCCTAGAGCACAGGTTGGGTGGTGAGATGCTAAGGGAAGATGGCTTGTTCAGCCTGCAGGAGTTGCTTTGGGAGAACATAAGGGCAGCTTTTTAACATCTGTTAAGGATGGAGCCAGGCTTTACTTAGTACTGCTCAGAAGAAGGATGAGGCACAAAAAACCAAATTGAAATAAGAAAGGTTCCACCTTGGCATAAACATTTTCATCAGTCAAGCATAGGAGCAGTTTGTGTAAAGAGGCTGTACAGTCCCTACGATGGCAGCAGTCAAAGACCTCACTGAATAATGGCATGAGGTTTAACAAGGCCAAGTGCCGGGTCCTGCACTTGGGGCACAACAACCCTGTGCAGTGCTACAGACTGGGAGAAGTCTGGCTGGAAAACTGCCTGGAGAAGAAGGACCTGGGGGTGTTGGTTGACAGCAACTGAACATGAGCCAGCAGTGTGCCCAGGTGGCCAAGAAGGCCAATGGCATCTTGGCTTGTATCAGNAAATGGCCTCAAGCACCACCAGGGGAGGTTTAGGCTCAACATCAGGAAAAAAAAATTCACAGAGAACGTCACTGGGCACTGGAACAGGCTGCCCATGGAGGTGGTTGAGTCACCATCCCTGGAAGTGTTTAAGGGACAGGTAGACGAGGCGCTGAGGGACATGGTTTAGTATTTGATAGGAATGGTTGGACTCGATGATATGATAGGTCTTTTCCAACCTGGTTATTCTATGATTCGATGGTTCTATGAATAAAGGCATGAGCACATGCACACAGGTGCCACAGTTTGAACTCCAGTTACCAACAAACACTGGCTTGTTCTGCTGTTGAAGGATGCTCAGACACCACCACTGGCAGCCACAAAGCACAGCCCTGGCCCCAGGCAGAGTCAGAGCTACTAACAGTTGTGGGGATGCCTTCTTAAATACGGTGCTCAGGTTGGGATTTTTAGTGTGGCACAGTGATCTGAGTGGAGCTGCTTTGCAATTACCTGAAGAATGTCTGGAACCTTTTAGAGACTTCTTTGATCATCATTGGTGGATCTATTTTTGCACTTTAGTATGATTTATACAATGTAAGTTGCATGTATAAATTTAACAGGAAAATCTGGAATATACGTTCTTGTATTTCTATAGCACTAGCTAGAGAGAAAACAATTCAAAGTATCAGGCTTGATAGAAATGGTTAGGGTAATGCTTTAAGTATCTGTATTGGGACATACTTAATGTTTTCACTTGTGACCTTGATGCAGAAATAAGGCCTGTGATAAACTGTTAATACAAAGAAAGACTGTATTCCACACCAAAGGAGAACGGGTAACTCTGCAGTAAAATAAACAGAATTAAAGTGGATTAAATAAAGTGCATGGTCATATACATAGGAGTAAGAATTCCTGTGACAAGTTGGAAATAACAAACGAGGAGAAAGAAGAGAGGGTATTAGTTCATCAGAGGATGACTATGAGCAATCACTGTGATGTGGCACAGACAACACAAAGATATTCTGGGTGAAATGCTGTCAGAGAATTATTAATGTCAGAATACAAAGTGCTAATTGGATTGAAATATACTATATGTAAACTCTTGTCACTCAAATTAAATCAAAATAGAACAATTCTGGAGAAGTCTGACTTGAGCTTCCAGGCAACGCTAATCAAAATAAGATAAATGCTACAGATGTAGATAACATGGCTATCAGGAAGGAAAAGACTGATCAGACTATTAACAAGCTGGCAAAGTCCACAACTTTGAATATTTCCTTTACAGTATCTTTCATGTTAAATAGTGACCACCATTATGTACTACTTTGTTTCTCAAGACATCAGTTTTAGATATTCTCTGGATATCTCTTCTTTCCATCTTCTGTTCCAGGACTGTGGATAGTAACAACTCTGAAATTTATTTCAATGTGGATCTTCACAAATATAGACAAACTTCTGTTATTCTCTGAGAGTTACCTGAAATTTTAGCAGAAATATCAATTACTAAGGAGAAATCAAAATGATAGAGTTTGATTTCATCATGGTAAAAAATATGGTCTGTGCTATTATGAAGCCATTTTGCTGGAATCAGGAATCTTCTTATCATTCTTCAAGCAAGGTCACTGAAAAAATCACTATTTCCTCCACTAACATCACCAAATTTATATTCCAGGCTGGCAGTAATTGTACAGTATTCCTAAAGTCAGACATAATGTTAAGCACTACATGGCACTTCGTCTGTTCAAGTAATCCTCATGGATTGCCTGGCAGATACTTTAGAGACCTACCTCAGGCTACAAATGTAAATCAACCAGGATAAGAACACATCAGTGTCCATCTCCCAAGTGTGTGTTGACCATTAGACCATGCTCCTCTTCTAGGAAGGGATCCTGGTAATTCCAGGCTTTATGAGAAAGAGGTTCTATTTAAACATTTAAAACTTTAAAGCACTTACTGGAACAGAAACAATGACATGGAAATGGACAAGATGAGAAATCCAAGTTAATCCAAGAAACACAACAGCAATTGATCACAGTGCAGTCTGGAAGGAAAAAGCAATCGATACAGAGGGGAAGAAATCAGATTTAAAAAGAGATATTGTATCAGTGACTGAAACAAAAATATTCAAATTGCAGCTATGGCTGATGAATTTCTTCTCACTCCTGCTGCATGATGAAAACTAGAAAGCCAAACATCAAGTAACATCATCTAATGACATTATACCTCTTTCTTACAACTGTGTAAAAGCAGCAAAATATGAGTCTGAAATTGCTATTAGAATTGCTATTCAGTGCTTTAGAAGTGGCTTACTCACCAGACAGGCTGCTGACTCACTGCAGGGAGTGTTTTGGTGCACCTGTACTCCTAGAACATGATGTCAGCATGAAAATTCTCCTTGCTTTTAATGTCTTTCTAGATCTGCTACTGACATTTTGATGACAAATTGATATTTTTGGTGGCAATTTCAATTTGTTCCAGGTATTAGGAATCATAGAATCATAGAATAACTAGGTTGGAAGAGACCCACGGGATCATCGAGTCCCACCATTCCTATCAAACACTAAACCATGCCCCTTAGCACCTCGTCCACCCGTGCCTTAAACACCTCCAGGGAAGGTGAATCAACCACCTCCCTGGGTAGCCTGTTCCAGTGCCCAGTGACCTTTTCTATGAAATATTTTTTCCTAATGTCCAGCCTAAATCTCCCCTGGCGGAGCTTGAGACCACTTCCACTTTTCCTGTGCCCTCCCACTTGGGAGAAGAGGCCATTACCCTCCTCTCTATAACCTCCTTTCAGGTAGTTTCCTATTTTAAATTAGGAAAGAAATTTTCATGATTCTTTGAAATACTACTTTGTACCAAAGAAGTAATGGGAGCCAGGTCAGTATGGTCCTATGTACACCTAGAGGACAGCAACACTATTTTGCTATGAAAATCTGAATTTTTCATTAGAGAACTTGAACATTATTATTTTCTTTTAGGAGAAAAGTAGGGATTTCCCACTCTGCGGTTCGAAAAACTGAAGCCTCATAATCAAGAACTCAGAAGTCTAGCTCTGTTATTCATATTTTACTGTATCTTTTTCCATGTGTGGCTACAATAACTCACTGCCAACACTTTCACAACAGAGTATTACTTAGATAGAAGTTCAGAAGAAAATCTTGCCTTTGTGTTTCCTCATTTTGCCCTCTAATTCTCAGATTGTTCGGTCTCTCATAGGATCATCTCCAAAGGAAATACTTGAATGCACATCTTCTGTGTCCTATACTTACTCTCTGGAATTAATATAGCTAGTATAGTTTAAAAAAAAACAACAAAAACCCCAACTCATCTCAGTTATATCAGAAACTTCTTTGTGTCTCTCTTAGTACAAGGACAGGAGAAAAATAGTGATCCAGTTTCTTTCCCTCTGTACTCAGATGGGTCAAAATGACATAGGTGGGGACTTAACCCTCTGCCTTTCATAGGCAAGTGAGTCACTCCTGGGATTAAGAACGCAGACATTAATGTACATCCAATCCTTAAACCCCAAGGTCAAATCAAAGTCTCTTTTCTCTTCCATACAGTATTAACTCACAGAATGAGAGAGGGTGGTTTTTTTATTATTTTTTCCCCTTAGGTTCCATTGAGTTTTAATTAAGATTTATTTTTAATTTAAGGATTCCCTTTGTTCGGTCTTCTTGAATTTAATTTTTTTAAAGTTTCTTAACATTTTCCCTCAGAATTTAAACTCTTCTTTCTTCCCAGGGTTTAGATGACATTATAAAATGAATACTGTTTCTTTAAAGCTGACACAGTAAGAACGAGCAGACTGTCTTAGATTGCAGGCCATTTCATTTCTCATAAGCATGCTATCATTAGCTACCTTTAGGAGAATGAATTATATTGATTGGTTCAAATCAAACTCGTGACCTGGTGGCAGTATTAGCTGTTTGTTACAAAGAATCATCTCCTCATTAATCTTACATGAGGCAGCGTGATCCGAGAAGCCAGCAGCAGTCACACCACACTTACTCTCTCAAGTGATGCCACCACAGAGGGCTCTCTTATTGGATCACAGCAATTACTGCCCTTAAAACGCAGATTCTGAAAGCCTTATTGAATTTCCTCCTAGATATGGCAAGCTTACAAATAATCATGTGCTGTTTCTTGGGTGAGGACATCACAGAATTACACCAAAATGCAGTAAGCTCAAATCATTTGCAATTAAACATGTGACCCTTGATTCTGAGATGATACATCTTCGTTTACAGCGTATGAAGTATTTTACAGAAAGCCAAAATATGGTACATAAAAATAAAGTGTCTTTCAAAGTTCCAGTCAAAGAATAGAAAACTGCCAAAACAGATTTCTTTCTGGGAGAAATGAAGCAGAATCTCTGATGTCTGAATTGCTGGCATCTTAGTGCCGTAATTTAACGGAACTGAGTAACAACGGCAAGTAAACAGCAGACGGTATAAGAAAGAAGCATCTGTTCCCAAGTACCTAAGTGCTGCTGGAACAGAGCCCAGGAAGGGGACACAGTTTCTCATTTTCAGCTCAATGGCACATTACAAGAAGGCCTGGGGGAAAAAGTTCAGAATTGTGCAACTCTAACAATACATGATTATTTGGTAGCAAACATAAGAAAGTTTAAAACTTCGGTGGCACCGAGTGAAGAAGAGCCTTAATATACTGCAACTGACCTATACTTCCAGGGATCTTCAGGCTTACAAGTATAAGGATTGTATCACTAAGCTGTTTTCTGCAGCCATATAAAGGTAGCATCAACAGTGGAACACAAGACATCCCATTAACCTCTTAAATAAACCCTTAAAATAAAAAGGCCTAGTAAATACAAAATAACTATTAGGTGAGAACTTAAAAAATGCACGTTGCAGAAATGTTCGTACTTGAATAGCTTAAAAGTTATTTTGGCTAAGTTACCAAGTTTTGATCAGTGATAAGGAGAAGCAACAGGTACAGTGCGCGCTGGCATAACATAACCACCTCACTATTGCCTCAGGCAAGGTGGGGGATGCCTTCCAGTCCCACAGGTACCTCCTAGAAACATCAAACTTAGAGTTTCCCACTAAGAAAGGACAGGCAGCCCACCAACAGCATCAAAGACTGACTTTCCCACATGAAAAAAGGCCCAGAAAAAGATACTTCCCAGACAGGCAGATTTAGATAAAAGACAGCTCAGGTAGGTGTAGCTAATGCTAGAAGTTGTGGGTTCATCTCATTATGGGCAGTACAAAATGGCATTGGGACACTTACTACACAACCTTCAGTGGTCTAGAGTTTGAAATGTGCTCTTAAAAAGATAATCTGAGATATTGTAAACTTCAGTTCCACTTTTTTTTATGATGCTCTTGGCTTGGAGACTTGATTAAGTCCTTACCTCCTGTTCAACAGGAAGCTGCTATCATTGCTCTCTCAAGTCCCTCCACCAAAGCACACACACCTGGAGAAGCAAAATGATACTACTGTAATCTGACATACTCCATCATATCTTGCATAATGAAAATCATGCCCTAGTCACTTTTACCTAGGTTGTGATAACAGCAAAAAGACAGACAAAAAAAGCTGACACAGACTTCTAGGAAAGACAGATTCACTGTACAATTCTAGACCTGGTATTTGTCAGAAAAATCAGCCTTCTGTTCTCACACTAACCTCAAAATGCTTTGTTTGACATGGTTCCTCAGTGCAGAACATGGACTTCGGAAAGTTATAAACGGTAACATCCTGTCTTAGCTCACGTGCCACTATTCTCTGGAGCTACCAGACAAGTTTTGGGTAAGATACCAGATTTCTGAAAAAAAGATGCAAGACTGGTAAGAGAGGAAGAAAATATGTGAGCACTGTCAAAAGAAAATGAAACAGAACAAGGTATGATTATATATCATCATTTGCCCATAATATGGATTCATTCTAAAAAACAAAATTGAAATTAAAGTATTTCTAATAGAAAACTGTGTATCTATCATTGCCTTCAAGTGCATTTACAGTACAGAATTAAACATTTTAGCAACAATAGGTGAATATAACTCTCCAAATGCTATCAAAATAGTCATCAAGGCAAGATGGTAAGCCAACAGATAGATTTTCTGGATAACAGTCCTTTGTGTTGACAAAACGTTAATAAGCCTAACAACCCAATTAATAGTCAAACACAGGTGTATGAAAAATTTTAACCAGTGCAACTATGTTAAAAGTTACCCAGAGATTACTTCAGCCATAATGGAAAGGTAGGCATCTGTGAGGCAAGAGGTAACAGCTGAGTTACAGTATTGTTTTTGTTGGGGAACATATTCCAACTGAAAATACAGAAATCATTTAGGCAGCCAAATAAATATAATTTAAAGAAACAGTGGTTAACAACATAAAAAATCTTTACTGTCCACAAATGGTTTCTTTCCAAATGACACCTCTGTATCACAGCATTCCTTCCTTTGAAGGGTGAATCCCAAACACTGATTTATTAACACCAATTCCTAGAACACAGACATGGTCAGTGGATGTTTCTAATCCAAGTATTTATTAAAGGTAATGGACCCTGACTCAGAAAATGTGACAGATTCAAAGCACAGTGGTAAGAACTGTGCGAGCTGTATCAGTTAATCACACACAGTATGCACCTATTTTAAGCGCAAGGCTGGTAGACTGTTATTTGTTCTTTTAATCCCTAGAAACATATATTTTAAGGAATAATAGAAATGTTAACTTACTACAAGTTTTCCATCCATCTTGAAATGTGAAATGCTGAAACAGGAAGGAATTATGTAATGCTCCAACTTTTAATCGCCATATAGCTAATAAACCATCCTTAAGAAGCAGTAGATGCGTTAGAGACAAACTAGTTACATTGAGAAGGACCAAGAAAGGCATAATTTAATTTTCCAGCTTACCAAGCCTCAGAATTCCATGCTCAATTGCTAAAGATTGTTAAGAAACTGTAGGTGTCATCATGGTCATACAATCCTACTATAATGAAGTTGGAGCAGTTTACATTTTTCAACAATGCAATTTGTTTCACCCAAGAAGCCAGAAGTGGATCATTTCCAATAGTAAATGATTACATGACGTGAAAGATGTCTGAGGTAACTGATTTATTAGTCACCATTTCACATAAAATCATTTGTGTTAGAGAGGGAAAGGAAAAGGGGAGGGGGAAGTGGAAGGGGACTGGGACAACTGCTTCACAAGGTATACAGCTCCACAACTCTTGATTAAACTGCAAGCAGTTAGATGTATTTCTAACCACCTGCCCACTTAGACAGAGTTTGTCTAATGGCAATAGTTTTTTCCACAGTACAGTGGCGAAACGAAACCCTACATATGGAGCAATGTGTAAATTGGCTCCAAGTGCCTTACTGTAAGATATTACAAGACTCTGTGTGCGGAACATTTCTCAGTTTGGGACATGCAAAGCTGTGAATGTTGATGCTTGTATCTGGAAGCTTCCTGCACAAGGAGGCCTTGAAAATAAATACATAATAGCTGCATTTCAGTAAATGAAAAAACAGTGTACCTCAGTGCTTCCCTCAGGCTCTTGCTTGCTTGGCTGGAAAACAGAGATAAAAAAGGAGCAGTTCATCAACAAGATGATGAGAATTCTTTTCATTCTAAGAAAAGATTCTGCATTTGAAAAATCCTATATTTTGGCAACAAAATAATGCTACCAGAATCCTCCTTCCACCAACTGTAACTTCCCTTGCCTTTCATTATTCCTTCCCCCAAACCACAAGACCCTGTTTTTTTGCGAGGGCTTCTGCCTTTCCTTGCTTGACCACCCAGAAATGCTCCACGGGGCTAAGATACACAAAGTAATATCAAATACACTTAATGGAAAAGAAATCTTTCATATATAATCACAGTTGGAATTTTCAAAACCATACTGAGGACATTCCTTGAAGTTTGGAATAAATATATGGCTTCATTAAAAATTAAGGCATTGTAATCAGAGAAATGATAATGTCTTACATGTTAGACTTTACTTTGCTCAGCCAGTATCACTGATATCATTCTGTTGAATTAATAAATGTGGCTGAATAAATTTCCTGATTTTTTTAAGAGGCCTGGCAACAAGCTCATTGCAACAAGGAAATATTTTGGAAAGCCAGAGTAATGATAACATTACTGATGTATTCTCAAGGCATAAAACAAGAAATGTCATAAAGACCACTGGATGTGGACTTAGAGACTGAGACCTAAATCTATGCTTATGTAAGGATGACAGATCCCTGCATGAAAAATACTGTAACTTATTTCTTTTTTGATAGAGAGAATTTAATCTCAAAACTGTAATACAAAACTCAAATATTCTAATAATATTATTGCCTTTGGTTCTATGCAGAACTGTCATTTACCAACTTTGATCCTGCCTTCTTCGTGTACTCCAGGGAACAACCCTGGTTTTCAGCTCCTTTCAGAAAAATCCAAGCTCTCAAAGGCTCAAACCAGAAATGAAACAAGGAGAGAAGATTAACTTCTCTAAGAGGACCATCAGTAAATCACAGTTCTCATCAGATTGATACAGAAATCAGGGTTGTGGAATCATACAGCCCAGTCACTGGCTTTTTTAATCTTATATATGTGATGCAACACTTAAGTGTTGTAAAGGATTAAATCCTTAAACCCTGACACAGCAGAGCACTTAAGCAAGGAAAGCCAATGAAGTAAGCAACTAAATATGAGCTGTGACTTTGATGGAGAAGTTTAGCAAAGATAACTTTCAAATACATAGGATTACAGGAGGAGAAGGAATAAACCAGATAAGGCAAAACCAGAGCAAATAAAGAAAAAATGTTAAATTAGTTCAACTAGGTTATAACAATTATTTAGTACATTCACGTATGAAAAACCTAGAACATTTCTGTAAAGAGCAGTAGCAACTTTAAATGCTATTAGCAGAGCAAGGCCTGGTGTATAATAATACCCACAGTTAATCTTATATGATGAAGTACTGTTTTGAAGCCAGAGTAACTGGTGAAAATGGGACCTGATTAAGTCATAGATGGATAATTTTTCCATAGACAACTTAGTGTTGAACAGAGGAAGTTAACTCACCAGTAACAAACCATGATAAGACAGATGTTTGTACTGTAGATATCAATATTTATCTGGAATCTGGACTGATTAGTGTAGAACACATGCTATAAGAATGACTGGCAGTGACAGGAAATACTGTGAGCAAGTTTACAAAACCTAATATATATTTCATCCCCCAAATCAGACTTTCTGCTCCATGACACAAAATCAGCTTCACCAAGTTTAATGCCAAAATGCTACTAAAACAAGTCACAACCCTGCCTTTGACTAATTACATTTTTGTGGGTCTTGTCACAAAATCATGCAGTTTAACTAACTCTCTACTATTTCAATATCAGAAATATGCACTCTGTATGTTTGTATACATTAGTTAACAGACATTTACTAGAAATCCACATCAGTAGTAATAATCACATCTTTTTAAAAGATTTGTGAGCATGGATGAGCCCTGTTGATAGACAGATCACAAAACAAAACACGAAACTAGATGTATTTTGTGGAGGTCTGGGATTTTACCAAGACCTTCTGGCATAGTATAACTCCCTCCCTGTGCTGTCATTCCACATCATAGATGTGAGAAAAACAAAACACATTCTCATTTACTTTTAAGTCTGTGGTATACTTATCGGGAATGGAATTTCTCTGTAAGCAAAATTCACTTAGGTAAAGCATTGTTTACTAATCAAGTGTTTGGTAATACATTAAGCAATTCAAACAACTCCTATACAATCAACAGTCCTTTCCAAGTCCTTTCCAAGGACTGTAGAATGTATATTCTTCAGAGATTAAGAATTACCTACCACAGTGAGTCATACTAAAACCCAGTACTTGGTTTCTTTCCAAACAGTCTTACTAGAACACCAGATTGGAAACTAAAGCTTTATTGTAAATGACTGTTGGTTTTGTAATATGCTCTGTGATTCCAACAATCAGTCAGTTGTAAAAAGGTTTCATTTGCATGTGACAATATGGGACAACATCCACTGCAAGGAAATCTGAACACAGTATCTGTACCAGGCAGGTTTTCCCTGTTTTTTTTCTTCTGTGTGATAAAAATTCTTGATTAGAAAGTCATACAGAAAATATACTAAATTGGAGAAATTAATCTAATCTACAATCAGTAAAATGTTAAAAACATAAAATCCACTGAATAGCAGTAAGTTATAGCTAGATATATTTGTTATTTTTGTACGTATTAACCCATATGCATAGGATAAATCACTTGCTACCGAACTGTATGATTGGTGCTCATCTAGAACACCAGCTTGGTAAAAAGTGTATATAAACACGCTGGTTTGTATACCAAGGTATACCAATACACAGGTACATTGAAATGCAGAGATTAGAGTCCTGGATTTGTACCCAGCCTATCTTAAATACAGATATTCTATCTACCATAGAGGACTGAGCATCTGATCCTATTTTAACAACAGCACTCCTACTGACAGCCCCCTGTCATATGGAGTCACATCCATATATACATTAAAAAAAATGCTAACCATATTTTATGCATTAAAAAAACAAATAATGTGCTAGGCAAAATATTGCGAATTTGACATTACCTTGTGAAAAGCTTGGCAGAAGAGGTAAGTTTACAGATTTAGTGTAGGCATGGTGCGTTACTGGATAGTTATCCTGAACAGTTGTGTATATATTTTGAAATATACTCGATTAATTAAGTAACTATACTTTATAATTATGAATAATGTATACAGAATTGCACTAAGAAAAATATTTAAATTCTAACCGATAACATCAAACAGAACAGAACTGCCTGATTTAGCAAGTAAAAAGAGACTGCCATTTCAACAGTAACTGAAAATAGAAGTGCAGAACTGCATCTAGCCCTTCCATTAACATTCCTGCTGCCCTGGGTGGTAGAGATATCTATGCAGGATTAATATTTAAGCATAATGTCTGCTCTGCATTCAGAGCAATGAAAGAACAGGTATCGCACTTCCAATACCGGGAATAAGCAAGAATCCAGGAAACTTACTTTTCCAGGTCAGGCTTATATTCTGCTTCTGCCAACAGACCCTCCCAGTGTGTGCATTCAAGAGGTAAACTAAGATTCATGAAGGCATCAGTGGATATGGATGAGCTGCTATGAAGGGAAGAGAAAGATCACTTTCACATGGAGAACTAATGGAAATTCTGCATTCCACCAGTTTCCAGAAGATCATTCTTTTAATGCAGAACTGCTGCCCTTATTAAACAATACCTTTGTTTGCATTGGTCTTAAATTGGCTATTCACTATCAAGACATTGCATCACAGTCAAGAGACTTGACTATGCAGTTTTATTTATGAAAAAACTATTTTTTAAAACCACTTATAGGTATATTTAGATTGCATAATATTTAGACAAGAAAACTTTAGGTCATGCAATATTCCAGCAAGCTATTTTTTGCTACTAAATAGCAACATTTTAATTCTAATTCTTACCTGTTGAGAATGACTGAATTTAAGTATTTAACTAAATCCTTTATGAATTTAAGTCAAACACTGAAGATGAATTCAATATGGCCCATTTCAGTTTTATATTACATACTGCTTGCTGTGTCATTTCTCTACCACAAAACATCTACATGTAAATCTATAGTTCATAGAATCATAGAATCATAGAATCA
>WAAB01012111.1:92461-128392 GCA_013389865.1 Piaya cayana | reverse complement strand
TCAACATCCTTCTTGTGGTGAGGGGCCCAGAACTGAACACAGGATTCAAGGAGAGGTCTCACCAGTGCCGAGTACAGAGGGAGAATAACCTCCCTGGACCTGCTGGTCACACTGTTTCTGATACAAGCCAAGATGCCATTGGCCTTCCTGGCCACCTGGGCACACTGCTGGCTCATGTTCAGTTGGCTGTCGACCAACACCCCCAGGTCCCTCTCCTCCTCTCCTAGTTGATCCACACATGACTAAATCTGCACGTGTGAAAACAATACTGTAACATAGTGTTTGCTTTTAGAAGGTCCAGAATTACCCAAGATGTATGCATCGTGAGGTCCTACTTAAAGGTATTTTAAAACCTCTTGTGTACATGACTACTTAGAATTTTAAAAGTGTGAAGTGCAACTGACACACTATTATTTTTGTGCAATATTTGTTCACACTGGCATCTTTTTTTTTTTCCATAAGAAAAACAATGTCAATACTGCTTTATTCCAAGCATTTTCCCCCTCCACCAATCAAAACAATATAATCAAAGAAAAAGAGAAGTGTCTCCAAGATCTGTCCTCATAAAGGAAAAAATTACATTAGCTCACAGTAATTAAAAATGCAGTCATAACACTGAGTGTGGTATAATCTTGACATGCCTGCTCTAGTCTTAGAATAATTTGCTGGGATACTTGTAGCAAGTTAGGTGTGGCAGCACAGAGCTCAGCAATGGCTAGCAAAATGGTCAGCTTCGGGCAGTCAGAAGCTCAGTCAAATGGGAAGATTTATAGTAACAATACAGTCTGCAATTCTTGCACAAGATTTACTTATCAAATTTATAACTATGCCTTCTTGTAGTCTTTAATTCAGACTACATGCCTGGATGGTAAATGCCTTCACTTCCCTAGGTTTTGCCTTTATGTTTATAGGAATTAATGCTTTCATTCTTCAAAAGGCCCATATATGAATGAATACTGGCATATCAAATCAACTATTACTTTTTGATCTAAGAGCCACCCCTGCTGTGTTCTTTGAAATTTGATATTAGGTTCAGTTTTACTCAAGTTGCAGGTTATTATAAATATTGACCTTAATTTAAGACCTATCTACAAAGATTAAAAAAAAAAAAGCAACCTAGCTTGATATGGCACTGGAAAATTAAAGGACAGGTAAAGGTCAATTTACACAACTCATCAGTTGCTCACACCACCATAGTGTGGATATTTGCTTATAATGCTTACACACTAACAGCGCTTCATAAATGCTCACACACTTCACACATTTACTTTCATGACTCCAGAACAAACAATCCACTAGTAATTCACAGACTAGCAAAATCTACGTTTGGTACCTGGAGAGGAGCTGCTGTACCACAGACCTGAGTTGCAAGCCCCAAAGACAGTGGATGAGGGAGGTGGTTGACTCGCCTTCCCTGGAGGTGTTTAAGGTGCAGGTGGATGAGGTACTGAGGGGCATGGTTTAGAGATTGGTGGAAATGGTTGGACTTGATGATCCCATGGGTCTCTTCCAACCTGGTGATTCTATGATTCTATGATTCTATGAAAATCCACTGCAATAAAAGAAACCAGGGAATATGTATCTGAATTCACCACAGCACACAAAAAGAAAGGGATTTCTTTTATGAAAGTGTCATCTCACACATCACTTTGCATTGTGGTCCCTGTTTAGGTTAACTTGAGTACCTTAAAAAAGCCCATTGTCTGGACACAACAAATTCACAGAGACTCTCCTGACTGTATGTTTTCTCTGTGGACAGAGACTGTCCACATTAACTCAGATTCACCACTGTTCTTGTGTCCACAGTGGTACAGGCATGCAAGTGAGGTGGCTTGCATCTTTCTCAGTGAGGGTCAGCATCACAAACAACCACCAGCACAACTTAGAGCAGTTTTCAAGTTTCTTCAGTTTGCACTCCTAATCCAGTCCTTACAAATTATTAAAAGAAAGCTGGCTACCTGTACACAAAACCATTCCAACTGCTCCCTCCCGTTGAACTGACTTCTGTGCTCAGACTGTGTACAGGGGCCAGGAGGGTGAAGGCAGGATACTATAGTGTCTATGAGAAGCAATAAGAAACCAGTGTACCATGAGGAAGACAAGACCTTTTTGCTCTCTTCTTCCCTGATATCTGTACATGGGGTAAAGCAAATAAAAAACCAGCGCCTAGATCTAGAATCGCTACATGATCATGCTGATAAGTTAGCAAAAAAATACTTTCCCCCGCTTCTGTTACAGTTATTACCCATTTCTTTTTTCTCAGGCAGGAAATCAGAATTTAATCAAGAAAAGCACTAATACCTACAAAGATTAAAAAAGAAAAATTTCCTTCTAAGAACTTAATGTGTGAATAGAGATGTTACTACAATGTTCTAAAACGTACTTTATTTCTTTATAAGAGGTAATTAGAGAGCAAAGAAACATTAGTGCACAGAACAAATAAAATGCGCCATATAATCTACTTCAATACATTTATTTTCCTAGACTTGAAGACAACAGCAACATTAATCAAATAAGTATTGCTAGTACAAAAAAAGTACCCCACCTCCCAAACAGTTGTACATTTATATTTAAAAGCAATATAACTGTTCCTTATACCGACTTTTATCTGTGTACAATTCTCAAGAACAGCAATAGACATTTCCATTGTGAGGAACACTGTATAGCCAAGGACAGTGCTATGTAGAAGGGAGAAATGGATACTAATATTTTCATATCTTGTTCTTGGAGTAGATGCATCTCTTCCATGAGGCATCTCCTGGGCACTAGAGCCAGATTTTTTTTGGCATTGAGTGGGGTGAGCACTTTTTTGTGCTTTTGACTAGAGTGGATACCACTATGATCAATCTTCCTTTCTTCATGTGAAATTAGTGATGGATACACATGGTAAAAGGCAAGAAAAGGCAGAACACACTTCACAGCGCAGGCAGTTCTAAAAAAAGAAAACTAATACTTTGTGTTTATAATTCTTCTTTACGTGACTTTCAAAATGTACTTCGTATATCCTGAGAATCACAGTCTGTTTGGAAAATATGAATATCACCAAGCCTGCATCAGCCCTCAAATTGAGAAAGCATTTTGCAGTGACACAAATGAGAGACCAAGTAATTAGTCTGCAGAATTAAAACAAACAAACAACTTCCCTACCATATTGCATGTGCTATTTAGAAATCATAAGGTAATCAAGGTAATTTAGCAGTCAGGGGATCTAAAAATCTTAGAAGAAGCTGATACTTTAACTCCTCAATGAGAATATATCATCCAGCAAATATGTACTAGAATTATCTATGAAGAGGCAGGTAGACATTTTATCTTTTCTACAATAAATAGAATAAACAAGATAATGCCAAAGCTTCCATTTAGAGTAACACACAGGGTTAGATAAACAGCTGAGGCTGTTAACCTTCCCTCTGCCTCATACCTATGAAGCTTAAGAATCAAAATGGAAGATAAATAATATCAATGATGTGAAAGTCAATACTTCCTTTTGTTAAAAAAATGGGTAAGACTTCAAAGGTCTTTGCCTTCTCAGAAAGAAACACCAACAAAAAAGGCCTTGGCACTAGTGATAAGTACCTTAGTTTGGAGTTACTAAATGTTAATGAGGTACTGCATAGTAATCAGAATATCACCAAATAGACTTGACCTTACTTAGCACCACGGACTAATGACTAGTCTTTGTGCCATCTTGAAGTGTCTGCAACACTTTAGCAGCTAAAGGTTGCTAACTAGACGATATTGACATTATCTGAAGTAGGAAAAGACAATGTCAGGATTTCATCCCACAATGATGAGGGAATTCAATGAGCACACTACATGATGGTAAATTTTCTAAACTCTACCTCATAAGGCACCTGCTCACATATAGAAGGTAACCCTGCAAAAATGAGAGACAGAGCTGACTAGAGTCCTTGGAGATGATGGAAGAGATGATCCATACTTAAAAAAAAATTTAGCAGAGAAGGACTATTTATAGAAAGGAACAGTTACAACCCAGCCCAGGCCATGGCAAAGAGGACAACTGCTAAAAGTCCTAGGGACCCACCTCTGGTTATATGGCCAATTTATTCTCTGCCATGGAAATAATTTTCATGGACATAATCGGGACCAGAAGCCTAGATCAGCTGTTCACAAACTGGGAATCTTGCATGTGGGAGGAGAAAAAGGGGTAGCAACCATCAGTCTCCAGCCAAAACCTTTCAAAACAAAAGCTCTTCTGCTTCTTAAGTGCCTTTGGGCTAGGCTCAGCAAGTTGATTGCAACATTAAACTTCTGTGAAACATGTAAGAGCTACTGGGGAAAACTGCCAAAAGTAAGTGTTCCCGGGGTGAGAAGAGCTTGAAGCTTCCCTATGAAGCAGCAGTGAAAGACTCAACCTTTTTCATTGACACATCATAAGGAATAATGCCCAAAGCCACTATTTTGATGTCTTCCTTTCCCTGGAGATAAGGTGTGAACACAACGTGCATTGTGTTCACAATGTGCAGTTCTGCCACTGTAGCCACAACAGCCACCCTTGTCCCAAACAAGGGAGAGGTACCTGTAGCGGCAGTTCTCCAGAGCACAACCTTCGATAATCTCTAACCTGTTATCTTATCCTGTTCGGTTCCCCTTACTTCAAGATTTGCATCCAGCTGAGAAAACATATGAGAACTGCTCCTGGATCTACCTCATGCAGTGTTTCCATTGAATTTGGAATTTAGTTGTGGGCACATGCAGTATACTGGCACAAGTGAGGCTCTATCAGGAATAATAAAAATTAGGATAGTGTTGCCAGTCTGCTGTTGCTTCTAACATCAAGCAGTGTTTGCAATGCCAGTGAGGGTGTCTGTCTCAAACAAAAAAGATGTTTCTAGTGCATACTTCAATCTGTAGTTGTATTGGAATCAAAGGAGAAGGAGAAAGGAATACCCAGGTAAGAACTACTAAACATGCTAAAGTCCTCAGTATTGGGAAGAGTACTTAGATATGTAACAAGGCAGACACTGGAAACGAGGACAAAAATATCATTCATGAAATGAATGCTGTACAAAACTCTTGCAGGGGTGGCAACAGAAAGGTCCTAGAGATGAACAAAAGGGGAGATGGCTAAATATGTAGAGTTTCAGGCAATTCTGTTACATCATTGTGCCTGGCTGCAATGACAGATGAACAGGGCTACTCTTGTTTGTGGAAAGTATCAAGCCATGAGTTTTTTCCTTATTCCCCACTGTAAAGGTCAGATGCTTTCTGAGATATTCCAATATTTTTTCCTGTCTTGGGGCTTTTTAATGATCCTTCAGCTACTGTTCTGGGAATCTTACAAAAATGCCTTGAAGGCAGAACAAACCATCTCTTTTTCAAAGATAAGACATGTACCTTCAACCCTGCAGAGGACAGTTAAATAGCAGTAACACAACACTCTTGAGAGAAACAGGCTTGCACAGATTTAAGAAGAGAAGGTCATAAGGAGCTATTGCTGTCTTCCATGACCTAATAGAAGGGTGTAGAGAAGATAAAGTCAAACACATCTCAGAAACACACAGTGAAAGGACTGCATTAGATGAGGCAATGGACACAAGTTGCAACAAGGGAAATTTTGATTAGATATTAAGAAATTATTCACCAGTCAAACCTTGGAACACGTTACTGAGAGAAGACGTGTAATTTCCATCCTTGACAATACTCAAAACCTGACTGGACAAGGCCTTGAGCAAACTAATCTAAGTAGGCCATGCTTTCAGCAGTGGTTTGAATTAAATAATCTCCAGAGATCCCTTCCAACCTACATAATCCTGTGATTCTTGATAAGGCATTCCCCTTGTCAGAAAAAGAAGGTGGGACAAAGATTCCTGTTACTCTGTTTATGGCAACTTCTGAAGCCTTCTCTTAAGTGAACATGTGCTATGTTTACCTCCACTCTGTCATCTTGTAGCAAACCTGGAAGAGATGTGTTGAAGCTCCTGCCATGGAAGCTTTGGGATTCTTGTAGTGCGAGGGGCAGAGTAGAAACCATGGTCCATGGTAACATAAAGATATTAGAGACAAACTTAACAGAGAAGAGTGCTCCCACAAACCTCCCTGTTTGATGCTATGTTATTTACATTACAAAGAGTTGCTCAAGGAACTGAAGAGCACCAGTTTTCATGCACATCAAAAGGTCAGAAAGTTCTGCATGAGAAGACTGCCTATCCTGTCCTGATGCTACCAATTTTTCTGTCTCTTGTGTCCAAGTTGCACACATACCAAGCATGAGAAACACATGCTATCAGTGGAAAACCTCCTCATAGGTCTTCCCAAAACAATTGTGCTAATATTACAGTCTAAGACCTTTATAGCAAAGCTGTATTACATTAGTGGATATCTTAACAGAAAGTTTTCATCTTTGTCCACTGTTTTATGGCATCTATGTACAAGAAGCTACAGACATTTTGCTCCTAAAATTAGAAATAGCACTGTAGCATGAGTACTGCCCACAAACTTCACAGCTAAGGGACACTGCTAGTTACTGCTTTACTTTTCTGCAGTTCACTATTTCTAATAAGTTTTGAAAGTACTCTTTAAGTGGGCAGTGTTCCTTTTTTCCAGTGCTGTAAGGCATTTCTTGATAATCAGGAGGAAGTAGGAGAAACAAAATGAGTGCTACTTTCAGCAAAAGCTGAGTCACAGTTACATTGAACTATGCAACAACCTGCCCTTCATGCCCTTCTACTTACAGGCTGCAACAACCTTCATCTGTCTACAAGTCGAAAGTCATGTTCAAAAACAAACAATGAAATCAGCAACTTTTGTAACATGTCACATGGATCTGGGAGCATGATTTTGGGAAAGTTCCAAGTTCAGAAAATGTTGCTCCTACTATTGCAGTTATGGGGCAAGGACTTTGTTTTCATGATTCATTTGTAAGACCATGTAGGATTGGTGGTTTCAGCCTAATAATAAAAATGAGATATTACTGGAAACTGACTAACAGTGGCAATGGCCACTAGTGGTCCTCCATTATGCATGGGTGCATATTAGGAACTGCAGAGAATTACTCAGCACAGGTTTATTATGTCATACAGCAATCAATTAAAAGACTTGTGCTGTTTTCAATAGCGTTTGGACCAAACCATGATGTAAAACCAACCCCAAACTAGTTGATATAGAGCCCTTAGGTACATGCTAAATAAGGATGAGTGAAATTCCCTGGCTGTTGTGAACAGTCAGATTCCCAGACTTCTGAGCACTCACAAATAAAGTCAACCACCAGTAAATCTGTCAGCTGTTTCAGTTTCATGTTGGTTAGACTTTATACATCCAGGCTTCACAAAAAACACTAAAAACCCTTGTCACTGTTGAAGATCTGTTACTGCATCTGCTAATACCTATAGCTTATTCACTCAACAAAGTGATGATATTTAAGATGTTCTTGCCCTTTTGCAAGTGGTTAACATCACAGGCAGTTAGAGAAAAAAGACATATGAGTAAACTTCAACACAAAGTAGCCTCAACCACTTGCTAAATGAACATCCCCTTTGTGCAGGTGAACTACACTGACAAAACTATACAAGTTTGTAAATACCTAACTGCATGTTTTATGTATCTATAGTTCAGTGTAGAGGGCCAAGTTGTTATTATTATTTCATAGCCAGTTTACATTCTTACTAAATTTACCTTAATGGAATAGTGCAAACATATTGTACAACATATTCTTTGCCTCCATCTTCTTCTAAACCAGAACTTTCCAGTTTCAAAAACGTTAAAGAGAAATTTATCATATGCAACATGAGCTTGCGTATGGTGGCAGCCATAGGTCTGGCATGAACTCAGTTGTAACAGCACTGTGCCACATCGAACACTGAAACCAGACACTATGTTGTGTAACATGTGGCTACCATGAACTTGGGTACCTCTGCAAAAGGACACATCCGATCTCTGTAAAGTTAGTTCCAACTTGGACCCATCCGTACACAGTGAAATATCATGTACAACTCATACTTGTTATTATCAGAACGCCAGTTATCACAAAGGGAACTAATCTTTAGCACCCTAAAAAGGAAGTGCCCAGAAAGAAGATACCAGTAGGAAGGACATACTGTCATATTTTAATGTTATGCAACACTTTACTAACACCACGGTCATCATAACTGGTAAAACCTCAGGTCATCTTCAGTGCCAGATGTTATAAGACTTCTTCAGAAACCACTGAACTTTGGAGAAAAGTCATCTGAAGATCTCCGAAAAAAAAAAAACAACCCCCAAAAACATGTATGGCTTTCAGCTCGTTCTCTGTGTATTGTATCATACAATGAATCCAAAAAGAGACTGGGAAGGAAGAGTGGAAAGTATTTCTTCCTCTGTGACTGCTTTCCTTTTATTTACTGCATTGTTATACACTTTTAATGCAGTTCTGTGAGAAATAAATGCTCTTTTATGTATTTAAGTATTTAGCAAACCCAGGCAAAGACCATTACAGGGTTAACACTACAACATGTTCAAGGGACAATTTATAGTAGTTAATTGTCCAAATTGTAGGTCTTATTTTTAATAGGAGTATTGTCACAATAAAATGTTTCTTATAAATTCCAAAACGCTATAATAAATCAGAAGGGAGGGGGGAGGGGGAAAGGAAGACCAGCTCCAAGTAACTTCCCTTACTCCTGTTACTAGAAATACTATAAAACAGAAATAATATATATTGAGATATAATAATATAGAAATACTCTAAATCAACACCTACTAACTAATGCACGAGTGCATTCCAATACCAAGATGATCGTTCTCCATATCTATGTCTATGGGTGCAGCTAACCCACTCTTGCATGGATAGGATTAGCTTCAAAAGAGTGGCATCCTGCCTCTTCCTCAGCCTCATGAATCACATTCATGAGGGAAGAAGGACAGTAAGGCTGGGATATACATTATTTCTACTGTCACTCTTGGAGGGTTTACAGGAAGGAAATGAACAGTGCAGTGGAAGTTTTATAACAACAAGGTACCCCTGAATCAACGCAACTATGTGTAGTAAATACAGTTAAACAATAATGAAGTGTTTTTCAGTACTAGATTCTTTGTTAGACACCATCAGCTACTTGCTGATAGCCTCCCACATGCTTAGTGAGAACAGATATGGAAATCAAGATTTAACCTAGTCTTTAAAATGTTTGTTGAAAAATAATTTTAAAATACTTATTTGTTTTATGTCAATATAATTTATTTTCTTTTGTATAGACAGATGGTCATTCTATTGTGTACCTAGATTTTCATTGCAGCACTTGATATTGTCCAAGATTGCTATTTGTAACTGGACAAGAATCTGCAAAGTAACACTTTGAATACACATTTCCTCAATGCAAAATCAGAAACACCAATTAAAAAAAAATGTGCCTCCTTGTTCCCAAGGAACATCTGGTTTGTATTCACAACAGTGTGGTTTAAATACATGTTAACAGATAATCCTCATATTCTGAGTGAAACCAGACCTTTTCAGCAAATTCAGTCTCAGTCTAATTTCCTCTGAAGTAAGTGTAATTTCTACTTTATTGGGTGCAGAATATTATCCAATAGCGATAAAACTCTAAGTGAACTTCAAAACCTTACCTTTAATAATCAATTCTTACCTCAACCCGTTATCACTGATCTCAGTGACACAGGAACACGTTCTAAGGGTTCATTAAATAAACAAGCATATGCCTTTTTAGATTTGAAATTATATTTTTCAAAGAACTGACAAGAAGTGTAAAAATTAATCATAACAACCTTTATTACAGATGCACTCTTATTTTCAATAGCTGAAGATTTTCTTTGCAGTACTAAATAACAGCATTTAAAAACAACAGCCATCATAAAACAACAAAACTCTACAGTAGTTATGAAGTAGCAAAAGAATAACTGCCCGGGCAGCAGGCAGGGTGCTACACTGTAATCACAGTCATTAAAGGCTCAGGATTACAGAATTTATAGCAAAACCAGGCCTATTTTTAAGAACTGTGTCTAGTTTAGCGCAAAGATTAAAAATCATTATTTTTCCAGATTACAGAGGGCTTTTGGGACAAAAGCCATCATAATGAATTACTGTAATTAATTTTTCTGAAATGTGAATAAAGCAATGTTATATTATATGAAAATTAAACAAAAATAAGTTTTAAGTAGAGTCCAATAACATTTAAACAGTATGCAACTCAAACCTTAAAAAAATGCATTATTTATAACATAAATAAAATTTAAAAGCTAAAAAAAATAAACTTATAATTGGGCATGTTGCACCACTGCATTTTCAAAAGTCAGTGACTTGACAGGGAGGAGGCAGGAACCAATATTTTGTGGGAAACCTCAGTTCCAGAAAGTACGCAAAATTAGACAAAAGCTAATTAGGAAGCCTTAGAAGACCCTGCTTACAACAACAGAGAGATAAGATGTTATCCAAGTTCAAACACAAAACAATGACCAGAAATACAATTTACCTAGTACTGGGGAGAAAAGTAGATTACAAACAAACCCAGTACATTGAGATGATCTTTAAAGTAGTTACTGAAACCACCATAAAATAAATTTCAAAATTATCTTCACTCTTAACATTCTGTAAGTTGTGTGTTTTAGCAGCCAAACCTGCAGCTTCTGGTCACACCTCAATCCATACGAAATAAGGAAACCAAGAATGAGGAAAGTCTCCCACCCATCAACCTACACACCCTGTCCTGCATCATTTCAGTTACTGAGAACTGCCACTGAGCTCAACAGGGCCAGGTTCACAGCCCACTTGGAAAACAGCTTTATCTTATTTGCATTACTTTTAAACACAAGGCAGAAAGAGAATTCCATCTCAGAATCACTCAATGAAAAATATTTTAGATGTAAACATGCAGAAAAGTCAAAGAAATCAAAGATTAAATTCTCAAAAAGCAAGAACTCATTCCTCCAGTGTAAGTTGTATGATGCATTTCTGCAGATAATGTTTAAATATATTGCCTTGACACATGTTTATGCATGGTTTTGCTTCTGTTGTGTATTCAACTGAACGAGTAATAAAGGATTTCTTCTAAGTATTGTGCTCACTTAAGATAAATGTTCCACAGTACACATTACCCTGTTGTTTATGGAAGTTTCAAAACGGTAGTCATGATCTATGGAGTCTATTTTCAACTTCTCACCTTTAGTCTTTTGCTTTGGAATGCCTTACAAGTTTCAAAGAATATGTGAAACTGAACAGTTATAAAAACAGCAGCCCTTGGGGAAAACAATGTTTTTTAAATTGGTTTTAAACTCCTTTACACAACTGATCCTGCCTTGCAAAATATATTTCTTATTGTGATTTATGGTATACTACAGTTCTTTCTTTGTAAAGTTTACTAAGTTATCCACTTTTTTAAAATAACAGTTGAAAAACAGAGTTTCAGACCACCAGCAGTCCTAGATAAAGGCAAATGTCAGGCCACAGCAAACAAAAAAAGAACCAGTGCATATGAAGTGACAGGAAGTTTTGGGAGAAACAAACAGAACAGAACAAAAGTTTCAAGGAGCCTGAGCTGCATCAAGAAGATTGATGTGAAATATTTTGACTTTGCTGTCTTGGAAACTTTGATTTGGGGGTAGGGAGGGAGGCAAGGTCAGGAAGGATTAGAATGCAGAATGCAGCAATAGGGCTTAGACTATTCCTGAATTTTGAGAGTCATATTTAATGTAAACATTCAAGTTATGCTGTTGGTAAACAGCAGCAGCAGCAACAAAAGCTTCATAAATTCTGTAATTCATAGTGTCACGATATACACTACCACGTAGCAATACTGCACTTGACCCTGTGAGTGGACCAGCTGACAAAATGTCAATTAGAAATTAATAGATTTCTGAAATAATTTAGTATTACATTAAAAACTATGCTAACCTTACGTTGAGAATTTAAGTTTATTATAAATTCGCAGCTTACTATCACAAAATTTGTTAGAGTTGAACGCTGTGAAATCTCAACAGGACACGAGGACAGAAATAAAGGGACTTGTTTTTATAAGTCATTCAGATTTTCAGTAATGTAAATGTCACAAATGGAATACATTGATTTGTGAGACTATTAGACTACAGCAGACTTAATGAATAATAGCAGTGTTACAGTTCATATAGATACTGCAGTATCTGTTCTGTAGAAAGCAGTAAAAGGTCAAAAGAAACAGGTAGGGCCTTTAATGTATAATTTCTAGTTATCTTAGGTATTTACAGGATAAACAGTTTTAATGTTATGTTCACCACATTGCTATGAGATATCAAACGTATTAACTTTGTTTGTCAGAAAGCATTAAACAACTTACCTAAAATACCCTGAGGTAGACTGTACTTTTCTTAAGTTTCTTGTTCACATTTTAACTACTCTTTTCTACCTGTAAAATAAAATGCTCAGGATGACAGATAACTCTGCTTACACTCCCTTGAAGAAAGGGAGAATTCATCTAAAGATTAAAATAAAATAATTCCATTACTCAAAAAGCCATTAATTCTTGACTTCAGTGCTGCTAGAAAAGCAGGATACTGACTTAGTGCCTATGCTTGATCAAGGGCTGTTCATGAGTGAAGGATTTGTAAAGTTTTTATAAACATTCAATTTCTCATGTACCTCCATCATCCAGACCATACCCACTTCTACAAAAACTTGCATCATGTCCCTTCTTGAATCTCATCTTCTCTCATTAGATTCCCAACCACAGAATAGTAAATAGCTTTAAGGGTAACTGCCATCCTCCACCTTGCATAACCTAACATTCTAATGAGAAAATGATATTTCAAATCCATTTCAAATGTATCATGTTTTCTCTAGAATGAAAAATCCAGACTGCAAGAACTGACTTGACATCCAGCTCTAGTTCATAACAAAAGGAAATTCTTATGATTGTGAACAAGGGAAAGCAGCATGTTTAAGTGGCAAATATAACTCCCTTTTACCTTTTCTGAGAGCTGCCACAGAAAAAGGAAGACAAGCACAAATCAGAAGTGTAACATCACCAAATCTCTTCTATAGCCACAGGAAAGGTACAATTATAATTCAGCAATAAAACAGCAACTCCTCCAGGCAGAACTAAATCACAAACATTATACTGAGAAACAAAAATCACTCCTCCTTTCCCTCTACCCTCAGGCTTATAATTAAAGGAAACTCAAAAGAGATCCTCTTTATTACTGTTGCTTGAAAATGAAGAGCTCTGTTAAGTCAGAGAATGGAACTCTCTTAACTTCCACCAGAAACTCCCGTTAGTCTGCCTTGAAAATGGATTCCAGACACAGAAGGTAAGGACACAGAGCGCAGTAGGAAAAAAAAAACCAAAACAACTATATATTTTTTAACTGGATGAACAGATCTAAGTTGTTCGAAGTATGTGGACCTTCATAAGTTTCATAACGATAAAAATACACTGATTACATTAAAAAAGCTAGATGTTTTTAGAGGGAAGGGTAATTAGCACTTAGATGTGAAGAAAGGGCCTTAATCATCATGTAACCAAAAAAAAAAAAAAAAGCTGTTAATTATTGCCTAAGGGAAAGCAGAGGGCTGACAGGAAGAATAATGGCCAAACTAAGTACCAAATTTATGTTTCTGTTGAAACCACAGTTTTTAAGTGTCCATATGAGTTTAAAAAAAAAAAAGTTAAGCTCTGGACTTGTGTTTTTGAGTTACTCTACCAGTCCCCTTGGATTGCTTTCTGAAAATACTCTCTGGCTGCTGACTGGTCACTTCTGTCCTTCAGCTTGTAAGAGCTGCTGTAATGCTTGGTCACTGTTTGGCTTCATCCCAGTAACTTCCACGAGGACGTTCACTATATTGAACAAGTATACCACATTCTGGGATGGGAATGAGTAGGATCATGCTAGATCTGCTATACAAGGCAATTATTATTCAAGACTCATGCATAGTCTGAATCAGCTCAGTACTCACTGACTTCCAGGAAGGTTGTTTCTGACGGGCATCACCTGAAGCCTACAGAGGACAAATGGAAAATTCTGGGAAGCCTTAATTTCAAAGCATGGGATGGTTTCCAGGATAATGAGGTTATTTAACTATTTTCCAGAGAAGTGCTAGCATAAGACAGTGCATCACAGGCAAGAGATACGCAATCAGTAGAGATTTCCTTCTGGAGTTACAGTAAGCCTTGCAATGGTATGCTGGTAGCTCATTCAACAAACTACTTCCTTGTTGGCACACAGCTGGACCTTATAACAGTGAGGTAAGACCCCTTCAGAGGAGATGCAATGTTATCTCCAGAACCGACAATATATCCTGGGGCTGTTTTGTTGCACTTAGAGCAATTAATTGTGCAACTACATGTGTACTGTTCCAATTAATTGTGCAACTACATTGGTCTAAATACCCTTCTGTTTGACAGGTGCGTTCACAGCAGCATGTAACCAGAAATGGCTCAATGGAAAAACAGCAGCTATTAAATTTCTAGAAACCGATGAAGCAACTCAGGTTTTTAATAGAGAATAGCACAGATTTGTTGGTACAAGTTTCTAGAATTCCTTTTTTAAAATAACCAAAGGAGAAAAGCTTGTATTCCTGAAAGCTGGTCTACTTCTCTCTTCTATAAGATTTGATCTAATAAAAGGCACAACCACTCTTTACAAATCATTCCACTTTTCCTTGGAATCCTCTGTGACAGGAGCATTCAGTTTAAGTTTCTGCTATCATTACACTGCACAAGAAAGCCCTTCAAATTGGACACACAACCTCTGTGAACATACGTTGCTTTATCACAATGAAAGACTGAAAAAGACTGTTACTCATGAAGGGCTGAGTCTCCAATTTCTTCACTTTTTTTAGCCAAGACTTTGGCTTAGCCTATTCAAAAAGACTTGAAAATAATCTCAAATGAACTACTTGGTTAAAATGTGGAATGAAAATACTCCTGTGTTCTGGTCTAGATTTAGTTAAACTCCTTTATCTTTCAAATAGAAAAACGATGAGTTTCAGAGCTTGTGCATGCTGATGTGGAGACATTACCCATGTGGGGACTGAAGTTGGCATGCTCATTTTGCCTCCAGGCAGTCTTAACCTATTTTCCAACTCATTTATAGAGAACTTTATTTGGTGCTGATTGTATAGCATTTGGAGAATTTTTCTAGGTCTTTCACCTGCTCACAGTCACTGGTGGACCAGGAGCCACTTGCTGGTGACATGGTTCAAGTTCTTTGTTTCACATGGCCCAGGACATTTTCCTTGAGCTCAAACAATCCGAGAAGATGCCATCTCAAGCTCAATATCTGTTTGATGCTTGGTCCACCTACAGAAAGCAATAGCTTCAGGAGATAGGCATACAGTTTCTGGCTTTTACACACAAATCCTCAAAAACAGCCACAACGAGAAGGACCCAGTAGCTTTATAATACCCAATTTTGAAATACAAAAAGTTACAATAACAAGTAGGCAAGCCTGTTTAGCAAACACTAATATTAAAAGCTTGCACATGCAGTCCAATATCCTTCCAAATATACAATCATTATGATTTTTTTTTTTAAATGTAGGATGATCTGATTTTTAAGAAAAAAAGACAAAAGAGGTAAGGCCAGCTGCTGTGGGGGAGTTTATACACTCCTAGGCTTTGGTCTCTCACAGAAAGAGAACATGGCCACAAAGGCTACAGAGCATCCTCAGGCTGTTCTTGACAGAGATCGACTTGGCAACTGGAGTAGAAATGAAACAGCATACCGAGAAGATTATAGATGTAAGCTACTGCTCTCATCGCTGTAGTTAAGAGAAAGACTAACACATATGGCATCCTCGATGTGGTATTTATGTAATAATTAATTGCAGGGAATGTCATGCTCCAATGGGAACAGAAACTATCCCCCCAGGTAATACACTGCTTGTCTTTACTGGGAGAGCACAGCACTGGAACATGAGTCGCTTGATTAGAAAAGACCTTTGAGATTGAGTCCAACTGTACCTGCCCACTACTAAATCATATCCCTGAGCACTTTGTCTTTTAAATACCTCCAGAGATGGTGACTCAATCACCTCCCAGGACAGCCTGTTCCAATGCCTGATAACCTTTTTAGTGAAAGATTTTTTCCTGATGTGCAGTCTGAGTGCCCCTCCCCAGCACCACTTGAGACTACTTTCTCTTGTCCTAACACTTGGTACCTGGGGGAAGAGACCAACTCCCACATCACTACAACCTCCTTTCTGGCAGCTGTATAGCACAATAAAAGGTTTCCCTTCAGCCTCCTTTTCTCTCTTCAAGTCTTGTAATGCGTATTTCTTATCTATCAGCACAGAGCTCTATTTAAGCTAGTTTTTTTTTTTAAAAGTCATCTACTTTTTGGAGAATGATTCTGGTATGTAAGTAGGTTCTCCCAAAACCACGTGTCACTTCTGTGTGCGTTCATTTTACAAAGTAGAATAACACGAGGCCAAGAATTAACTCACTCCTATCATAGGGAATCTCTCCTACACACTTATAAAATTTTGCGCAAAACCCCCACGTTTAGCTGCTGGTCATTTGCATTGTCAAGCCTTTCATTTTGAAAAATGAAACATACAAGGAAACACTGTCATATTAGAAACAAAGATACCAGAGATACCTTTCTTCCCCCCCATGTAGCTCACACATTGTTTAGACAGAGGAAGAAGCAGAGCCTCCTTTTCTCCGGGCTAACAACCCCTGTGCCCTCAGCCGCTCCTCACGGCACCCCGCAAAGGGAAGGCAGGCGACGCCGCTGGCTCCCTTGCCCACACCAAATAAAGGAAAACCGAAAACCGATGGTGTCGCACAAAAGAGCCTCTCTCTCTTTACAGAGCCATAAATTCAGCCGGAGCCGCTGCCCCCAGTGACTCAGAGGGAGGGCTGACCGCACACATCAGTGCGGGCCGGGCGGGGCTGAGCCCCGGGCAGAGCCCTGTGGCCGGGGAGGGCGAGGGAACAGAGGGACTGTGGGAAGAAGGGACAGAGGGAACAAGGGGACGGGGCATGGAAAAGCGACAGAGGGGCCCGACCAGGGAAAGGAGAGGGGGCAGGAGGGACATAGGGACGGGAGAGGCCGCAAGGACAGAGGGGACAAAAGGGGCAAGCAGACCGGGAACGGAAAAGGGACAGAGGAACCCGGCCGGGGGACGGAGAGGGGACAGAGGGGACAAAGGGGCTGGGGAAGGCGCACCCTCCTCCTCGCACTGCCGGTCCCGGTTGCCAGGCAACCGCCGCTGTAAACACCGTCGCGCACGTGACCGAGCACGAGCTAACGCACGGCGCGGCCCCCGCGTTGCGCCGCATTACGTCACTCCCCCCTCCCCAGACGCTGGGGAGTGCCTATAAATAACCCGAGGCGCCGCGCATGCGCGCATCGGCGGCGGGAGGGGAGGGGTGGGGGGCGTGGCCGCCGAAGCCCCCACGACGCCGCTGACGTCTCCGCCGCACGCGCGCGCCCCCCCCTCGGCCCCGCCCCCTTCTATTTTTACCCCTTTGTTTCAAAGCGCCCGCCCCTCCGCCGCGGGAGGACGCGGTGACGCCATCCGCTTCCCGGAACGATGACGCGCCGGGGGCTGCTGCGGGGGGGGCGGGTTTGGAATGCGCGCGGGGCTTCGCTGCCTTAAAGGGACACGTGGCTCCCCGGGTTCGAGACGACGTGATGGAGAGTCGGGGGCGGGGAGACACACCCCCCAACCCCCCCACCCATCCGATGTGTTCGATGGTGCCCCTGCCCGTGGCGGGAAGGTTGGAACTGGGGGGCTCTAAAGGTCCCTTCCGACCCAAACGTCTTTGCTGTGTCTTTCTAAACAAAGCACAGAAGCACCGAGCGCCACCGGAAAGGTTTTCTACCTAGACATGAAAGGGAGATATGTTTCATGGAATTCTAACTTGGCTGAGATCTGGGGGCTTCAAGTGGTGTGCGTTGTAGGCTGTCGCTGGGTGGATACGCTCTGAAATCGTAGAATCAGGGAATCATCAAATAGTTTGGGTTGGAAGAGACCTTAAAGATCACCGAGTTACAGCCCCACTGCGATGGGCAGGGACACCCACTAGATGAGGCTGCTCAAGGTCCCATCCAACCTGGGCTTGAACACCTCCAGAAATGAGGTATCCACAGCTTCCCTGGGCAACCTGTGCCAGTGTCTCACCACTCTCATTGTGAAAAATTCTTCCTTACGTCTGATCTAAATAAAGCCCTTTGCTTAGTATAAGGTCTGGTTGTCCACAGTAGGTTATCTCTGGATGGAGGATATGCCCTGAAATAAAGCCCCTAACTCAGTATCAGCTTGGGTTGTCCATAGTAGGTTATCTCTGGATGGAGGATGTGCTCTGAAATTAAGCCCCTTACTCAGTATAAGGTCGAGATGATGCTGTGGCATCATATTTAGATCATGGCTCGCAGGGAAATCTAGGATGTACTTAGTCACCTATGGCATGACCTTATATTCCCACTCAATTTAGTAACAACAGTTGTTTTCTTATGGGGCATGTGAGATTTAATTTATTAACTGAGTTTCTAGGGTAAGTGGGGAGAAAGTCAGAAAAGGCGTGAGATGAGGAGTCAGCAGATGAAGGGAAAGTGCTCAGAGGGATGGAGCTCCCAGAGAAATGTAAGTCTTGTCTCCTAAGCTTCTCTAATAGGAGATAAATGTGGCTATTTATCAGCACTTACCTTTTACACAATGCTCTGACTTTTGAATTACCTGATTACAGTTTTCATTTCAGCTTTTGACTTCTGTTTAGTTTTGAGCCTCTTTATTGAATAACACAGTGGTATCTCTTGGATTACCAAAACTCTCGTGTTCCCAGAATGATGTTTCAGACACCTGGGAGAAAAAAAAAAGCCTCCGTTTATATTCAGATGGTATATCTTATTCATCAGACTGGCATGTGGGAATATTGATATATGTTTGAGCATGTAAAATCCTGGTAGGCAAATACCAGAGTAACTTGTCTCTTTGTATTGTAGGAAAAAAATGCCACGGCTTAGCCCTGAGATGGCCAATGAGCCACAGGTGTCCGTCCCTGTATCTGTTAACTCTGGAACGAATTCTGGTCTTACTGTTCCTTCAGCTGCTTTAATTTAGGACAAGACATGTTACAGGAACTTTTAGCTTGTGGAAGAGCTTCTGGCTTTTTGCTTTGTAATCCAAAAGTGAGCTAAAAGGGTTGGGGGTTTTTTTGTTTGTTTTTTTTTCCCTAAATAATCATTTGAATTAACTAAATGAAGAAAGAGGTAGAATTAAAACATCAGAGGTGATTGACTCTGAAATGTAATCTAATTAAGATGTCAATTTAAATAAATCACTGCCATTGGAGCTAAATAATGAATGTCAAAAAGCTGTTTATGTGCCAAAGATATCTGTGAAGTTTTGCTGGGAAAGTAGTTCTTTAAAAATTAAATGTTTTTCATTCTTACTCTTATCAGGCAGGTTATTATCTTGCCAATTGTATGTTTCGGTGAATCTGAATTTGATTGTCACACAAGTTTTCTTGTGAGTCATTATCATAATTTCACATCACTCATTAAATGAAAGTTGTTTTCCCCCCTAAATCCCCTAACCTACTTCTATCATGCTAACAGGAGCATTCAGAAACTGGCACTAAGGTGTAGTGCTGATACAAGTTCTCTGTTTCCCTGTGACTCATTTGACATTAACATAATTATGTTACAGGAGTCAAAGTGATTTTCCAACTGTGAGTAATGCACAATACTAGAGCGAATGTTTACAAGACACCAAGGCATATCAGCTAGCTGAAGTAACCAGCTGCTGATAACAGCTGAAGTAAGTTGGGGAATTAAAAAGTCTTATAACTCAATTATCCTTCTTTGGCACTCGGTGTCATGTACAGCCGTGAGGTAGGTCACGTGCTCTGTGAGGAAGGATCCAGAAGCAGCACTGTGCCATAATGGGGAGAAAACTAAGCCCGTGGGCAGTTCGCACAAGAAGTCTTCATAGTTTTCTTCCCACTGGCATATTTATGGCAAAGTCATGCTCAAATGAGAGCAGTGAACTTTTCAAGAAGCTGCTGTATTTACTAGAGTTCATTGCAAAACGCAAGTGACACACATCCTCAGCCAGGGAAACAGGATCAAAACGAAACAAAAACAAAATATGAGGTCATCTCGCAAATATTTTGAACCATCTGTATGTTAATAACACAAAAGAAAAAAACCTGAGAAGATAAGGCAAAACTGAGTGTAGTTACCACAATGAGATATCTTTTCTCTGTAATAAAAATATTTATCTGCAGGCTAGTGCTAATAATACAGATAATTACAATGTGTATGCTCTGAATAAATAGCAGAAAAAGTAACTATAAAATGTATAAGCAACCGGGAAAAAAAAAATCTTAGTGGTGATTACTTGTTTCATGTTCCATGCCATTTTTAGAAATGACTGACTTCTCGGGACTTTTGTAAGTAGTTTGAGAAATAGGTCTTTTTTTTTGCCTGACGTTTTTTTAGTTTATAAGTAGCTTTTGAATGAAACCGGGAGAACGGAAGTTTGTCAACTTCATCTGGATATCCTTCCAATGAGGCCTTATTTCAGTGATGTGCTGAGCACCCAGAACATCACTCGTTTCGTAAGAAACGCTTAGTTCCTCCCAGGATTAGCCTGTGAGGCTAATTTGAAAACACCAGCTCAATCAATCTACGGTTTCCTAGAGTACTAGAAATTAAAATAACCAGTTAACAACTTTCCTGTAAAATACCACAGTAATGCAAGTGGAAGAGAGGGAAATGCAGAAAATACATGCTGATAGCATGGCTGTTAGTAGAAAGGATGTTTTCCAGGAGTTGTATTCAATGGATTCAGAAAAAAATCCCTTGCCACCCCCCATCTTTTTAATTCACAAGAAAATCTGTGGAGGCCAGACACTTGGCGTGCTTGAATTATCGTCACTGGCTGTCAAAGCTGGATGAGGACCAGGACTGGTAAAAAAGTTGTTTGTGGCTGAGGAAAGCTGGGGGTGGAAAGGTTTGCCACAATATTTTGCATTGGCAACATTCCTCATTTGCCAGGGGAGTCAAGACTGGGAGGTTTCCTGTTTTCTCTGCTATGGGTTTTATGCTGCACAACTGTGGGCAAACTCTAGGTCTGTTCTGTTTCCTTCCATTTGCCCACCTCTTACTTACTAGGAGATGCAGTGTACCTGCTTTGGATGGCAACTGCTGCTACAACGGCCAGCATGAAAGTATTTATCACATGTTGATCAAATCACTCAGCAGAACCCAAACCAAACATAAACAGAACAGTCCAAGCTCCACGAAAAGAAACAAATTCCCACAGCGCAATTTAGCAGGCTTAAATTTAATCTGATTTGCTGTAAGCTCATCCAGGACTGTAGTTTTGTAACTACAAATATCCACCTCCGTAGCATGCTGTGCCACTGTGTTTACATCTGGTTTCACTGCTTTTAATTACCAGTATCCCTAACTACCAAAGCTCAAGGCTCAACACAGGTTGCTAAAGTGTATTCCAGTATTACCAGAGTGGGTTCCTGTACTACAGGTGTATATTGAGTTATTCCTTATAGAAGTACATAACAGAAGATGTTAGTAAAATAGTTCTACTCAGCTTCATAGCTACCTGCAGTCCCCTAATAAAGTGGTCTTGAAAGCAATGCCTCTGCTGTGCTCTACAATTTCACCTCCTGCTTTCCCACAAGCCTCCAAAATTATTTTCTTCTAATGATTTTCAGGGCATCTGCACCCCACGCCACCCATTTTCCTTCTTGGAGGAACAACCATTTATTTGTAATGTTTACTTAGATTTTTGTGGTGACATGCAACCTGTGCAGATTTCAGGAATTTAACATTTGTTCCTTGCTGAAGCCTTGCAAATTATCTTAAAATAGCAGAGTGGAACAGGCACTGAGGGATGTTTGCTGGAATCAACTGATAAAATCTTGTGAGTACTGCTTGCCCCTACTGGTTGGTTGGGTTTTGTTGTTGTTAGCTTATTTTTCAAGCTGAGCTTCCAAACAAAAATTTCACAGGTGATTATTCAGTGTAGAAAATCTGTATGTTTTTAGAAAGCAAATAAAAATAAATAGATACATGAACATTTAGCTTAGTTTCTGAATTACATAAAAACTAGCTGATGTTAATTTTTTGAGTTTTCGGAGTATATATAACTTGTAACAAAGCCCAGTGTTTTATAATAAAAATAGTGATAACTGATAATATGTTACTCTGAATTAGCAGCAGAAAACAGAATTGGGAGTGCATACCCATGCCAACGGCAATGAAAATAATCTCATTCCTTACCTGGATGAGGCCCCAGTGGTCTTGTCTTCCCTCAGTCTGCATGGTGCAGTATAAACTGCTGCCATATCCCACTGCCTGGCAGCCAGGAGACAATAAGCAGGGTCCTCCACAACTGCCAAGGGACCTGGAAGCATAGTTGTTCCTATCAGACCACCACCACAGTAAAGGTGAGCAGACCTACCAGGAACATGAGCTCTGTTGAGAAATAGTTGGAGAAACCTTTGGATGAACAGCAAATGCTGTTTGGGAAGGCGATGGCTTCCCAATGTATGATTAGGGGCTGAAATGACCTGAGTCAGTGTGAAGACAGGCAACTTTAGTGTGGGGTGACCCAGCCTTTTCACATCTGCAGGCTGGAAAGAGAAGAGCTGGTCAGGGAGGGCTCCCAGTTTTTCCCCGTGGGGCAGTGCAGGGAGGTGAACTCTCTCTACAGAGAGATTTGCTCTGCAGAAAAATCATTGAAGTCAATAAATAAAAGCTTAGACTTTGTTCTGCTATGTGAGGGGAAGGTCCTGCACCAGGGGAGACACCAGAAAACAGTTTCCCAAATTTTTCCCTCTGAGTAGCTGTCTCTCCAAAGGTTTCTTCCACGAGGGTGATTTAGGTCCTCTGTATAACTGACTACTTTTTAGGATTATATAATGTATTATATGTATTTAAGAATGCTCTATGTTGTAATATATGTATCTCAGTTAAAAGTTAGATACAAATTAATTTTTATAATTTGTTTCACATAATGACTTCTCCTAGAAAACTAACAACATATGAATTTTAACACCAAGAAACTAGACATTAGGTTTTATGCTGTATTAAAGCCCAATCCTGCTAAAACCTATGTGTATGCCTAAGTTTAAACATATGAGTAGTACTGGCCTCACTGGGATTACATGCACAATTAAAATTAAGCATGTATGGAGGTGTTTCAGAGTCAGGAATTCCAAATTCTTGTTTAGAGAAAAAAGAAAACAAACTAGTAACCACTCATTCACATAATAAGACTGCGGTGGTGATTACATTAAGGGACTGTCGTGGTTTAAGCCCAGCCAAAGCCAGCACAGGGACTTACTGTCATTTGATAGACAAAATATCTTATAAAACAAGTTGATATCAAACTTAACAAAATTAAACCCTCCAGTGCTGTCATTACCTGCCTGAGTGGCTGTATTTTCTACCAGGAAAGAGAAAACGTTACTTCAACATCTTGAGTACTAACTGCAATTAATGTGGCTATTTTAGAATAAGGTGGTATGTTTCAAAGAGAGACTTTTTTTTTTTAATGTGTTCATTTCATTTTCCTGTCAACATGAGTTTGGTATTTCCAGAAAAAAAATCAAAACTAAATAGTATTTTACTTTGGGATGGTAATATACTTTTTGTTTACAAGTTGTACTAAATTTTGCTAAACCATTCATTAAAATGTTCACATGGTAGTTCTGTAATATTGCAATTTCAAATTAGATGGTTATGGAGGTTTGAGACTTTCTCCTGTCTAAACATTTTCCTACTGCTTTCTCAAAGAAAATTGACACTGGTGATGGTGCACCTGGATCGTCACAAGAGAAAACAAGATGGTTTCTCATGCCTTGTTAGTAACCGCTGTCCTTGGTATAAAATGTAAATTCATTGAAGAGACTTAAGAGCCAAGAGAGTTACCATAAAAGCTCAGCTACTCAAAATCTAGATGCAGCAATACCTGACTTCTGGGTCCTCTGGCATATACATCTCTGTCCTCAGCTGGAAGACTTCAGCCCCTTGAAGTGGTTCCCAAATCAGCCACCATCTGCTCAGCTTCCCCAGCAGCAGGTAGAGGACTGTAGGGAGGCACCTCTGTCCTGTTCAGAGCCACAAACCTGAGATGCCTGCCTGTGCTTTGGCCTCTTAATTTCAGTTTGGCAAGGCATCACTCCTTCCTTACAAACGTTGATGGAAGGATGAGGTAGTGCTTCTTCCTCTAAGAGTTCAATAGGGGTAGGCAATAGCCAGATTCTGTTCCATTCATTGTCTAACAAGGTTTAATCTTGTATTTCTTTGGATCTAGAGCATTGCCTGAGCTATCAGGCTACCAATGGAGAGAGAAGCACCCTCCATGGTCCTTGTTGTGGTCATACAGATAACAGGGAGAGCTGGCTCAGGAGGAAACTCTGTTTCTGGTTCTTGCTCCCAGGACTGCTTGAAGGTTTTATACAAGCATTTTTTTAGAGCAGAAATGGAGCGGTGTTCTTACTTCTTTGGAGCAAGTACCCTAGAATGCACATAGAGTTTGAAAGAAAGGCATGACTCCTCTGTGAGGGTGCTCACTCCTACCACGTGATCAGAAAACACACTCCTTGGAGGAGTGAGGGTAAGATTTAGTATTGAGAACCCACTGTATGCAGTCCCAAGGAAGGTCCCTAGCTGAGTAGCAGTTGTATTTGAGCATCTGTGCAGAAGTGAGACTTTGAGGTGCTTAGGAACAGGAATGTTGCCAGGTGTGGCGCCTATGGGATTGGGGTGTCGGGGTGTTTATATCCCTAGGTGAGGGTTTTCTGTAAAGAAAGTTGGAATTTGCTTGTTTAGGTTACTACAGCTGGTCCACTTTAAAGTTCCCATCCTAATCCATTGCAGGAGGATTAAAAAAGAAGTAGGATCCAAATTCTCCCACAGCCAATGACTGCTGGCTGCAGCTGAGGTTCTGCACACTGCCTTTGTCCCAAATGTGTCTCAGCAGAAACTCACAGAAAGGATATTTCAAGTTTTAAGCAAACAAACTATGAATATTCCAAGTAAAGCAAAGATGCATACTGGGTGAACTTTGAGATGTGCTCCAAAAATATATTGCTGACCTCTCACTCGACATGTTCTGTTTCCCTATTAAACTGTAATATAATTAGGGCCTGCTCTAACCCTGCTACTGGTTTAATGCTTACATCAATGGAAATGTGGCCTCACAGACTGCAATGAGAATAAGGTATACATGTAAATTCTAAAATAATCCATGCTTTGGTAGAAGGAAGGATAGCCAAGAGAGAACATTTATCCCTCGTATCTTTCATGATATTTAGGTGTCTTATCAGTAAGTATGAATGGATGTTAGGCCAAAGGTCTTTGAGAACTTGGACTCAAAACTCAACTCTCTTTTCATGAGTGCAGATGAAGTGCAGATGAACTGGAGTCCGTGAAGTCACATGGGGAAGGAAAAGGAGAATTGAGACCAAAATGAACCAAGATCAAGAGCTGAGGGCAAAGACTCTTGTATCAGCCAAGGAGGGGATTTGGAAAATAGGAGATGACTATGCTGATAGGCGATCATGGTGCTAACAGTCACCACGATGATAATAGTTGATGACTGGTAGCTCAGTTCATCACATCTCCTGTGTTAAATTTCACCCAATAACCCTTCTGTTGAGTTCTGGGAGATACGTAGCAGATGCTGTGAGAGCTGAGGACACAGCTTGGACTAGGGTAATAGAAGAAAGGTCACTATAACCCACTCAGGTTTTGTTAGCAGTCCATCTGGGGCAAGTACATTTGCAAATAAGTACAATTCAATGAATAGATTATGTCATGAAGCCAAAGGATGCTGAAGTTGCCCTGTTACGTAGTTTACAGGAACCAGTGTAGACTGAAGGCCCATGCCTCTGTCCTACCAGTACCCTGTGGTAGGAATACCCATGATGGAGGAGAAGCCGCATGAGTGTGCTGGTGTCCTCCTGAGGAGCTGGGCTGTGGCCAGGAATACAGCTTCATTACAACACTTCTTGTAAGAATTTGTACAATGGGCATTTTGAAAAGGGAAAGGTGTGTAAATATATATTCAAGTTGGTGATGAGACCTATAAATGATTAGACCTCTGCACGGATATTTTAAAGATACAGAGCATTAATGGAAAAAAGTGACTTTTAAAAAAATTATTTATTATTTTAGCAAATATTATAGTGGCCTGTAATAACTGTAAACCAAAACCCAACAGCCTGACTACGTGTTTAACTCCCACTCTGCAAAGAAAACAGTGTGTGTCACACATGCCGTGAGAGCCTTTCTTCATTGCAATCACAGTCAGCCTAGCATATGGCTGATTTACAGCCTGAGTTCAAGAGATTGTACAGGCCAGTAAGGAGATTGTTGAGAAAACTCTGGAGGAAGAACAACCCATTTTACATAAAGCACAAATCATCTGTAAAAAAGACCTACCAAATTTATATGTTGCCTGCTAGGTTAGATATTTTCTCTTCTTCATACAGATGCTTTGAGCACAAAATAAACAATAAACAAAAAAATATCAAACTGAACCATCTCAAGCCAAGTCTTTGGGTGATGAAATGAAAGCAGTTATTCCAGTTTATATCTGAGAGGAGTTCGTAGCTTGTTTTGGGAACTCTGTCATATCTTTAGTGTCTGCTGCAGCCACGAAGCTGATGATTTGTCTAACTGTTTAAAGTAAAGTAGTGTATAAATGGTACTGACAGCTGCAGCCTCACCAAAGCTAGGATGCTTAACATGGAGCCTAATTTATGGTTTCCAAACAAATCATAGGACTGATCCTGCAATGCCAACTCAAGCAAAACTCCTTCTGAGAGTTTCATAGTGGGGAACAGCTATGAATTCATAGTGGAGTGCCAGACTGGGCTGGAGGCTGCTCAGTACCTGCCTACCGTACCACAACACAGATGTCATCAAGAAATGTGCTTAACTAAACATTTCAGGGTTTTTTGCCTAATAGAAATAGTGTAAAATATACTGTCTTGGCTCACATAAGGGCAAGAAATACTTCTGCATTAGTAAGGAAACTATCTTCCCCTCTAGAACGACAGGCACCTATCTCTTTAAAACAGGCTGATAAAACATGCTTTACTTTGATCAGCTTTCATTTATGGGAAAAAATTATAATTTTAAATAGACTTGAACCACACTTTCTCTTTATGGGAAACTGAGCCCTTAAAAATGGTAAATCCCTCCCTTAATGTGAAGCAAACCAGTATTGAATTCCTGCATAGAACACCATGAAGTCAGGATGGAATCTGCTTAATACTCCTAATAGCCTTTACAGGAGTATTTTATTTTTGTATCTTTACTTCCTCATGCTGACTGATGGCTGATTGCATAGCAGTCTCTTTTCTATATATATTAGGGGAGCATAGTGTCTTTGATTGCCTGGATCTTTACAGTTTTAGAGTAGTATGTATGTTCTTGTGTGAAGTATCACTAAAAAGCCGTCATTATTTATCTGCGAGACCAAGCAGACTCTTGAAATGATAATCAGCAATTCTGGAGAAGCAGTTATTTCTCATTATTTGTACAGCCTTGCAAAATTAATTGGGGCTGACCTTGCACTGAACTTCACGGGAGTGGTATCTGAGAAGAGACTCCCACATTGGTTCTTGAATGTCTTGATAAGTCTTGACAATAAGAAAGTGCCTACTCTGACTAGCTCCATCTGTACATGTTAGAGAATTACTTTCCCAGGACAGCTTTCTGTCTCCAGAAACAACTACCGAAGTACTCTCTTAAGCACTAAATATTCTGCTTCACCTTGCTGGTCCCCTCTGTTTGGCAGGATTTTCTTTGATCTTCCTGCTCCTTGAAGCTATAGCATAAGCAAGATCTTCTCACATGTGCTTGTACAAATTATGATTTGAGTAGTCCCAGGAAGCAGTGACAGAAAATATAGGGAAGTATTTACTAGTTCAAAAGGATACACCACCTAGAAAATCATCCACATAATCTCGTTTCTTTAAAATAGTTTATTAACTCCATCGTATTTCTAAGTCTGCTTTACTCTTACATTTGCTCATATGCTGTGAAGAGCTTGACATGGTTCTGTGACAAAATAACCCATTAAAAACAAATAGCAATTCATGTAAATCTGATCAGATCCAAACAACCGACAAGTCTTTTTGACCTGCAGTTGCTCTGATGAGTTTTCTTGCTTCTCTCCTTTTTTTTTTTCTTGTAGCTTGCAAAATCTCTTTATATGCCATGGCTCTCTCACCTCCCCATTCTGGTCCCTGCAGTCTGCAGTACCTTGGGTCCAGTTCTATTTCTACTTTTTCCACTATTTCTTATTTACTGGATTTGGAGTTTAACTTTTACAAGTGAAGTAGAGATTATTCTGCTTTCTTCTTTGTATTTTACATTGTCACGAAGTATAATAGTAAAAATGCCTAATAGGAAAGGCATCTCCTCTAAGTAAATGACAAGCTGAGCATGGATGTGGGGGTGAAAACTCTCCATCTGATTGTTAAACTCCCAGAAAATGCTTTTCTTGCCAGTCTTCATTGCTTATACATGACACACATTAGCTATTCCTGCTGCTGCAGGGAGGCTCACTTTAGAGTGGAAGGCTTCCAAGAATGCTTTAGCCAGCAAAGCCTATGGCCTCAAATGCACGGGAGTTCATCTGGACATGTGGGATGGTGCGTGCGAATGGCCAGATATTAATCCTTTGCATTCCTAGTTCAGTGCAGGAAATATTTACCTCTAAAAAACTTACTGAAAAAAATAGGCTTAATTGATTTGAGAAATCCCAAATGTTAGAATTAGAGTGAAAAATAGTAATTAAAAGGAAATTTATCTTAGAGATGGTTATAAGATACAGCATACCTTACTTTTTACTAACTAGGCACTCCTCTTACATCCACTATTAATGTAAACTTTAATATTAAGAGGTGGAAGAAGCATTCTGCTTTCTCTATGCCAAACTTTGCTTTTGCCTCTAGTTATCTTTGATGTTCTTAGGATTTTGTTTATTTTAATAACTCAGCATCTACTGAAATTCTAAATCTTTTTTTTGTTTTAGAAAAATAACAGTTATTTCTGTATTCAGAAGTCTCTCATGAATTAGTTGATCAGCCCACACATATAAGAAAACTGTCAAAATAAGGACTTTGACAAAAGACCACAATATTATACCCTGTCAGGTGTTCTCAACCCAAATGTGTTAGAAGAAATATAATTCCACTGGGATAAGTTATAATATTTATAGAGGCTATTTTAGATCTTCATTAACAGCAAGTCTTCAGTTAGGCAAGGCTTTTGGACAGAGCCTATTCAGTTGTGTATTTAATTGCTGTGCTGAATCTGGGCTTCTGTTTGACAACTTAAAGATCATCATCCTTTCTAAAGCTCAATATAAAACCCTAACATGTAAGGAAATAACACCCAGAATCCTTGCTGGGGCAGCTGAATACTACTGTCACGCATATTGAACAGCAAGAACACATAATAATGCACCTGGAGAGCATCCAGCAACAAAAGGCCCAGGTCTGATGGCCCATTAAAGTGCTAATTAAAATTAGACATAAAAATAAAATACACCAGCCTTATCCATGATTTACATTTGGGAACCTCAGCTACTTCTCCCTAGAATGTAAAATACCATTACCCATTTCAGCAGACTGGGAAACGGAACCAAAGGAAGACCATCAGGTTATTTGAAATCATAAAGACAGTGAATAAGGAGCCCTCTCATTTTCTGACTCCCAGTCCAGTAAGGAGGAGTGTCCTCCTCTGCCTCGTTAATAATTATGTCTGGAGTTGGAAGACTGAAGCCCAGCTGCACAGGAAGAGGCTGGTCATGCTGAAAATTTATGTCCCCATCTCTCCCGCTTACCATCTAAGCTGAAGTGCAGAGAGAAGCAATATGCTGGTTGGGGCATTCATGGCCCTAAACCTCCCTTCTAAACTTGGACGAGGGATTGTGCTGGTCTTTTAATAAAACTCTGTCAGTGAGAGCACTTGGTCTGGAGGGAGTGACCCGAGTTGAGTTCTCACCTCTAGCTGAGAATTATGAAACTCACGGTTCTTTGTTCTGTGGAGAAATGATCTAACCACAAACCGATCAGCTGTGCTGTTGGGGAATCTTACTCTTGACTTCCCCTGCACAAACTGTGCTATCATGAAGGTAGTAGCCAGTTAGACAGTAACTCAGGTTGTACCTGTCGTTACAGACTGTGTTGAGGATATGCCTTTGGACACGGGGCATCCTAGGCTCCAGGTTTTTTTCTCTCTGTAATCATTTTGCTTCAAAGATTGACTGGACAAAAGATAGACCCAGCTTCACAGTGGATGGTGTTCTGCAACAGGATGAGAATCACCCCAGGTGGGTGCAGTAAGATTCTTCATCTTCCCCCATTGCTGAAGTGGCCTTATGAGCAGCCTGCTGTGCCCACAGATCAGTCAGAATTTAGGTTCAGGGAGCACCTCTGTGATTGGAATTAAGGCAGTCTGCTTTGAAAATTGCATGCAGCTCTATTGCTTTCTCTTTACTTACACTTTGTTCTTATTATCTGAGCAAGTTACTGTACAGTTAAAGCAAAAAAAATAAACCAGGAAAGATAAGAAGCTGCAAGTTAAGATCATTCATACGTTCCTTTCACATGCTCATGTGAAGTAGGTGAGAGTACAAATGATAAGCAGAATGAATGCTGCAATGGCAGCCTTGGTTTTGAATTTACTGCAGATAGCAAATTTGTGTCACGCATCCTTTTTATTTGAAATGTAATTTATGTAGAAATCAAAGTTTTGTTTAATAATTAAAAATCTGCACTTTTAATTGTAAATTACATATTTACTAGGCAGATGAGAAGAACCGTTTAAAGTATCATTAGTAATATTAAGCCCCAGACTATTCTTACATGTGCACAGTTCCAAGGGTAATCAATGGGAACAGGTCATATTTATAGAGGATATGCGTTTGTGTGTGTGAATTTGTGTGTAGCAGCATGATGATTACATAATGTATCCAAAATATTTGTAACTTATCACAGTAAAAATAGGCATATTCTCTCACTCGCTTCCTCTCATCCTCAGCATTTACCTGGAAAACTACAAGAGTACAAACCATAATTACATTAGTCCACCAAAGGAAAATGCACAACTTCAGAAAATAATTTCTAAGTACTTATTTTAAGCCATTGCAAGAGGAGTGTTTTGAATACTGAGAACCAGTGTGACTGCTGATTTTTCATAGCCCTGGGGGGCTAAATTTATCACTTGTTGAAGTCAATGGGAATCTTTCCATTGACTTCAGTAACAGTTGGACCAGGTCTTAGTACTGCAATCGATGATGATATTTTTTATGTATAAAGCCACTGATGAAGTTCCGAATGCATCTTTAACTGCTCTCAGATGTAATTTGGCATGTTTTTACAAGGTGGAAAGGATGGAAGGGGTGGGGGGTTGAAGGGGAGAATCTGTGAGGATGGGGCTTTTCTTGCCATTAAATGGATGGAATTATAAAGGCGCCATAAGGGAGATCCAATTTACACTTGCCTTTGTTTTATTAATTGCTCTCTGATTACAAATTGGAGAGCAATTAATATATCTGGCCTATTGAGGATATACTTGACTGGACCAGCATCGGGACTGCCTCTCAGCTAGAGAGATGGGTTGTTTATATAACTTGTCCCCCAACTCCACACTCCCAAAGCACTGTATATAAAAATGACAGACAAATTTGGGGAAAATTTAGTTTAGTAAAGCTTCATTAAAGTTCACGGTAATTTTGGGCACCAGATTTAGTAAAGCTTCATTAAAGTTCACGGTAATTTTGGGCACCAGAATCTGTTCCTGCAAGGTACCTCTTGTTGCACGCACCAGTATCATTGTTATCAGTGCCTCCATCTCATTAGTGGAGAAACAAAAAGTAAAATGACAGAAAGTGAAAGAGAAAATTAAAGTGACTCATTTTAACAGAGGAAGCTGCTGGGGCAGGAGCAGAAGGACCAATGGGAGAAAAATTGCTGGAAAAAGAGAACAGAAAGGGGGATGACAGAATCCAGGAATGCAGAGAGGGAAAAGAGAGAAGCGAGAGGAGGAGAAACAGGGAAGTGGCAAAAGAAAATGAGAAGCTGCTGTTTAAAGAAAATGGGAAAGATGGCTGTTGCTGAAACAAAGCAAAAGAGAGGAGGAAATTAAATGTCCAAAAGGAGATAATAAGTGGAGAATAAATGGATTTAAAGGGATAGTGATGGAATAGACAGTAAAGAAGGGAAGGTAAGGTGAGAGCAGAAAAGCAAGAAGAAAATGAATTTCATCTTTGGTGTTAAAGAATAAAAGAAGTTAAAATAGCGCTGTTACGTCCTTCTGCAAGACATACTCATCTACTTCAGTGGTATTAGATGTGAGACAGTAGCAGGGTTTGCCATACAGCCTTTGTGAGAGTCTGTCCTCTATGGTTTCAAACTCCCTTCAGTTTTTGCACCCCTTGCCCCCATAAAGATCCAAACCTTCCAGAGTGAATTTGATCCTAAGTACTGTAGGGTTGGGGTTTTTTTCCCAATCACTTTTCAGAGAAACTCTTGGAAGTAGCTCATGGATCCCAAAGGGGTCCCCAGGCTACAGCTAAAAAAGCCCGGGTCTGAGTGGGGATAGCCGATGATAATTTGACTGCATGTTACTCCCCTTGTTCAAGCAGTAGCGATGTAAGCCTCGGAAAAAAACAGTCTCAAGTTTCAGCTCTGGTGTTAGCCCAGAAATACGGGAAAATAGTCTCAAAATTAGGGCATGTTTTGGCAAATAGGAGAGTCCTACCATGTAGATTCAGACCTGAATGTAGTGCATAGTGAAAATCCCGGTGAAGGTTAATTCCTATCACAGAAACAGAGAACAATTTATTCAGGCAGAGTAAAAAAAAAACTGATTCCGTGCTGATTTTACAGCATGATAAATCTGAATTCTGGAAACCTCTTTCTCTTATATGAGCTATGCAGAGAAAAGTTGGACCCATCAGGGTTACAGTAATTTCAAAACTCGATAGCATTAAAACTGCAAAGCATATAGAGACAAGTTTTACTCAAGATATCGCTACACGTTTTATTTATTTACGTGTCATGATATTTTCAGCAGACCAAATAGGTTTAATGGGACTGTGTGACCATAAAGCCACGTAGAATCTGGATGGGACATGGGGACTGTAATTGTGTTACTCTGACTGACATCCTGCAATTGCATAAATGTTAAGACATGAGACAGCCGAGAGCTTTTGCTGTAGGGCTGCGAGTCTTTTGCTCTGTATAATGATGTCTATAGCTCTGTTGAGCAAAAAGGCAGACGTATCTTACTTTTAATCAAATATCCACAGTGTGTGAAGTAGTGTCAAAGAATATAGAGGCAAGATATGGTCAGGAAAAAGTAAAAGAAATAATTATTTACACTGGAGATTTATGGAAAGTTGCAAGTGCCACACAACAGGTTGGTATTCAGCCTAATGTCTCTGCAGAGAAAGACCCAGTACGTGTTGGTCTTCTGGTGATGAGCTGCTGTACTTGGCTTAAGGGAAAGTAGAAACAGTGAACATGAATGTCACCTCTGTGAAATGACTGCTGTTTTGGGGAGACTGTCCCCTGAAGGCTGTGACAAAATAAAGAAGTGAAATGGAAACGGACTGGTCAATGTTCAGATAAAGGCAAATGAAAGATATTTTATGAGGTGGAAAATGAAACTGGCAAAAAATATGAGGGCATCTGGTGGCTGTATTGGGTTTTACTTTAACTTCCTGATAGTCTTAATTATTAATTTTGTTGTGGGGGGTTTTTTTGCATCTTGGCTGTGATCAAGTTAGCTTTGTTTTAAAGGGGGACAGGACAAAACCTATGCGACGCAGTGGAACTGGGTTTATGTTTCCCTGTGGTTTCATTTTCTTTTTTCACTGAAGAATTTCAAGCCAGGACATGTTTCAGTGGCCTAATCTTAAATGCACACAGGAAACATCTCTCTGTTTGCTTTGCAGGGAGGAGCTGTCTCAGGAGTAGTTCAAGAACCAACACAACTGCTTTGCCGTCCGTTTTCAGGACTGGCAGTAGTTCGTGGTCAATAAGGGTACCAGCAGTGGTGAAGCAGTATTGTATAGCAAACAAATCTCTTGCCTTTAGTTTTGCATAAGATAGTACAGCTTCAAAACAAAATAATCAGGTAGATGTCAGTGACCCTTAAACAACAGGATAACAACCCTTGGATTTCCAAGGTACGTCTGCCCACACTGAATGAAGGAACTGCATTTCCCCGGCTTCATTATTTTATGACAATGCTCTGCATAGCTGAAAATTCTCTAAATAAATTCCTGCTTCTGGTCCTGCTAGCTAAATAAGAACCAACAGTTGCTAAATCTCTGTCAGAATTACAGCAGTCACCTGGACACGGCCACTAAATCTGATGTTACTAACATGTTTCCACAATAACTTCATGCTCCAAACTTTCCAACCAATTATCTTTTGGGAAGAAATTTTCCACATTTGGCCTCTGCTTGAGAGGGATTTTTTTTTCTTCTAGGCTTGAGAAAAACGATGCCAGCTGTTCTTGAACACAGCATGAATTATAGAATTATGTCTCTGAAGTAAAAAGGACTTCACGAGCTGCACTGAGCTGAATTGTAAAGATTGCTCTAAAACCTTCCGAAGAGCAAAGGTTTTGCCTGGCATTATAGTCAGCGTTGTTTTATCTAGATTAATAAAGATAAGGCAACAAACATTTTGAATGAGCTGAGAATGATTTCTCTATAGGTGAGTGAAAAAAAGTAAAGCCCGCGGCTTGCCTTTAACAGAGGGTTGCCAGGTAGGTCAGAGGGACTTACTCCTGCCTTCTACAAAGTGCACTTCATTGAGGAGAAAAGTGAGTGACTGCACCTTCCACAGGAGGAAAGCAAACATCACTAATTCAGACTCCTTCCCTCCCCCACTAGATTATTATTAATTTTCCTTCAAAACCGGACAATTAAATGTGTACAGGGAGTGTTAAGTTTGCAAAGTTGAGCATACTAGCACTGAAATGTTTGAAAAGCTAAAATTACTACTCTGTGTGGTCAATGTGTACGTTTATTGATATGCACATCTACATACATACGTACACACATGTATACGCACACGCAAGCAGCCACATGGACGTAGAGGGTGATACAGAGGGACTTTAAAACTAGTATTAGAAAGAGTAATTCTTGATAAAATACACCAAATAATGAAGATATCCCTGCATATACCATTCGAGACACAGTGCCTGTTATCAAAATGCAGCCACGCTGAACAGTATTAATTAATTAATTAATGAAGCGAGCGGCTGGAGCGCCTAACCAGGGTATATACTTTATATTGGTTTAGTTAGAATATCCTCCTGATATTTCCATGCCTAGTGAGGAGGCTGGAAGATAGTTTTAATGACAAGATGTATTGTGCGTGGGATATTATTGTGCCGGATAAGACGGTGTCTGCCTCTCCGTGAGCCTCCTGTGTCTCTCCAGGGTCAAAGCTTTGTTGACAAATCTGATTTTCTAGCCCTTTGAGGGCGATTTCTGTCGCTTAACAAGCCAGAAACGTATGGAAAGAAACAAATAAAGAAGAATAAAGGAATAATAATAATGATGATAAAACCCATCAGCACAGCCACAACCGCACTTCCCCCCTCTCCTATAGAGCCTCGCTGGTTTTCACTGAAATTAGGAGAAAACCGTGCGCTGCCTTGGGAGCGGATTTGATTGATCCCCAGCGGCAAAACGGCCCGGAGACGAGGCTTGAGTTTGGGAAAGCGGGAGGAAGGGAAGGAGGGGAAGGGAAAGAGATGATGCTGGAGCCTGGAGGGGTGGGGGTCGGCTCGGCAGGGCTCGGCGGGGCTCGGCACGGCGCTGATCGCGCCGTGCCGAGCCCCGCCGAGCCCTGCCGAGCCGAGGGAGACCTTGCATCACCGCCTCGGGCTCCGCTTCCCTCCTCCTCCTCTTTCGGGGAGGCTATTAATAGCATGACATCAGCCCGGGACTCGCCGCCAGAGTAAATACCAGAGCTCCCCGCTC
>WAAB01012111.1:76260-92382 GCA_013389865.1 Piaya cayana | reverse complement strand
GATAAGACGGTGTCTGCCTCTCCGTGAGCCTCCTGTGTCTCTCCAGGGTCAAAGCTTTGTTGACAAATCTGATTTTCTAGCCCTTTGAGGGCGATTTCTGTCGCTTAACAAGCCAGAAACGTATGGAAAGAAACAAATAAAGAAGAATAAAGGAATAATAATAATGATGATAAAACCCATCAGCACAGCCACAACCGCACTTCCCCCCTCTCCTATAGAGCCTCGCTGGTTTTCACTGAAATTAGGAGAAAACCGTGCGCTGCCTTGGGAGCGGATTTGATTGATCCCCAGCGGCAAAACGGCCCGGAGACGAGGCTTGAGTTTGGGAAAGCGGGAGGAAGGGAAGGAGGGGAAGGGAAAGAGATGATGCTGGAGCCTGGAGGGGTGGGGGTCGGCTCGGCAGGGCTCGGCGGGGCTCGGCACGGCGCTGATCGCGCCGTGCCGAGCCCCGCCGAGCCCTGCCGAGCCGAGGGAGACCTTGCATCACCGCCTCGGGCTCCGCTTCCCTCCTCCTCCTCTTTCGGGGAGGCTATTAATAGCATGACATCAGCCCGGGACTCGCCGCCAGAGTAAATACCAGAGCTCCCCGCTCGGCTATATAAGGGGGGGGGTGATGCAACCCGGGCGAGAGGCAGAGCGGCGGGGAGCGGCGGGAGAGGCTCTCCCGGAGGAGAACGGAGAGGGGATAACCGGGAGCCCCGGAGAGCCGCGGGAGGAAGGTAGCCGGGGGAGAAAAAGGAGCGGGGGAGGTCGCGGTCTGGGAGGAGAAGGGGGGGGGGGGAAAGAAAGTTTTTTTCCGCCGGAGGAGGGGTGGGATGAGACGGTGCCGCCGCTTCCCCGGGAGGGACCCGCCGGCCCGGGCTCGGGGAAGAGCCCGCCGGGAGATGGGAGAGACGGGAGGGACCGGGAGGACCCGGCAGCGCGGCCTGAGCCGCGCGGCACCGGCACCGGGACAGGGACTGGGACTGGGACTGGCACCGGCACAGGGGGACGCCCGAGCGCCCCGCCAAGCCGCTCCTGGGTACCGGGGCCAGCAATGGGACCGGGAAAGGGACCGGCACCGGGACTGATAGAGGGGCTGGTACTGATGCACTGGGACCGGCACTGGGACTGGGACCGGCACCGGGGGGTGCCCGAGAGCCGCCGAGCCGCTCCTGGGCACCGGGACCGGCATCAGGACCGGCACTGGGACTGGGACCGGGACCGGCACTAGGACCGGCACCGGGACAGGCACTGGGACCGGGACCGACAGCGGGACAGATACAGGGGCTGGGACTGATACAGGGACTGGGACCGGCACTGGGACCGGGGGATGCCCGAGCACCGGCACACCGCTCCTGGGCACCGGGACCGGCATCAGGACCGGCACTGGGACTGGGACCGGCACTAGGACCGGCACTAGGACCGGCACCGGGACAGGCACTGGGACCGGGACCGGGAGTGGGACTGGGAACGGCACTGGCACCGGGACCGGGACCAGCACTGGGACGGGCACTAGGACCGGCACCGTCAATGGGATTGGGACCGGCACTGGGACCGGGACCGGCATTGGAACTGGTGTGAGACTGGGACTGGCACTGGCACCAGGGGGTGTCCGAGCGCGGCGGCACCGCTCCTGGGCACCAGGACAGGGTCTGAGACCGGCACAGGGTCTGGGACCGGCACGGGGACTGGGACCGGTGGGGATGCTAGAGCGCAGCCGGGCGGGCACTGGCACCGAGACCGGGACCGGTACTGGCACTAGCACCGGGACCGGTTCTGGCACAGACACCGTCCAGGATGCCCAAATGGGCTCGGGTGGGCTCGGTGGGGCACGGCATCGGTATCGGGACCGGTACCAGCGCTCCCACCGGCACGCCCAGGCAGGCGGCACCGACTGTGGCACCGCAGGGTGCGCAGAGACCAGACTGGGGAGCTGTGCGGGGCTGCGGCAACGGGTAACTGCGCCGCCACGACTGTGGACTGTGTCACACGTTATCCGTGCAAAATGAGTGGGAATCTCAGTGTTTGCTAGGCACATTCGCTTTTCTTTCTGTCCCCGTGCCTTGACAAGAAGCATATCAGTTCCCGAACTGTTGCCTAATCAAGTCAGGCGTGACACAACGGCAAACTTGTCCCAGAGAACGAGTTCCCTGTTAGAAATCAATTTTCCTCCTACTAAGAGCATTTGAGAAAGCTGGAAGGCAGCAGAAAATGGTTCAGGAATGATGTGGGATGTCAGAAAGCTTAAGGTCAACCAGCGTGCACGGAGGTTGTGAACTGTAATTGCTCTTAATGCTGTTTAAGATTAACCTCAATGGTTATCGGGGTTTATTGCATCAGCACCAGAGGAAAAGGAATTTGTATGAAGAAATAAAACCGAGAGGCATGGTCAGACATCTGCAGCTAAGCAAAAAAAAAGAAAGACTGGAAGTATTCATTTTTAGTATTAATACATACAGGAATACCCTTAAATAATGGAAATGCACATCTAGGAAGTATGTTCAGGAATTAAATAATTGTCAGAACTTCACTGTAGATGGAAAGAATCACCAGGGAGGGGAAAAGGTGGGGAACAAAACCAAAACACCAAAAGTTTGTGCCTCTTCCTCTGAAAAGTAGGGAGAGAACAAATAAAGTTGCTTCAATCTACCTGAATTGAGAGTGTACTGTTGGTAGAAAAGCTGTTCTCTTCGGAGAATTTCAAGATTAAGGATAAAGTGATGAAGCATTAACTCACACTGGGAACAAGCTGTGCTTTTCCAGTGCAGGTCTGTGAAATGCTCAGCACCTTCAATATCAGTAACTTCACAAGGACCCAAACCAGCCTGGAGCCAAGATCCATGTGCGTGGTCTAACAGAGTAAACAGAGATCGTATCAGAAAAGCCCAGGTGGGATCACGCTTTGAGGCTTGACGTTTTCATTCCAGCAGTTTCCCCAGCTTTTACAAACCCAGAGAAAATGAGGCAGTGCTCTTGATGGCTTGTAGACAAAGGTACGGGTACAATTTGTAGAAAACTTGGGGAAAGAGGAAGGGAAACCTGTTACATTTTTTTTCAATGGCAAAATCTAATTTTAATTCCTATACAACTTTTCTAAAAGCAGATTTGTTCCTCAGAAATTGAAAAAAAACCCAAAAAACCTCTACTGTGTTGTTACGAAAAGGGAATCTTCAGCTCCCTGACCACCTTGGACATAAGGCTGATTTATTCCTGCCACTGCTTCCACGGTGGCTTCTAATGACCTCTGAGGTAGACTGGAACCCTACACTGCTAGGCACCGTCCAGAAGCCCTGTCCCAGGAAAGCACCCCGGGAAAGCAAACCGGTGGTAAACAGCTCTGCAAAACGGGACTCTGCTCCTGGCAGAAATCTTTACACAAGCCTCAGCCCTCCTGGCAGGCCCTCCCTTCCCTAAAGTCTGCATAAATAGAGATGCCTTTCAGGATGTCTGGAAGGTCAGTGAGCTGTTCAGACAGGAGACGAGCAAGTTTCTATAGTCAAGGACACTTCCCACTCTGTGCTTCTCCACCCTGTAGGCACCCTCCCATTCCCTTTTTTAGCACTAATGACAGATGGATGATAGTACCTGAGGACATTATACTAGGGCTTTGTTGGTGTTTGTGCTACACTTAGAATTAACTAGTAGAAATCCACCATTTACACAATTTCTCAAGTATAAACATTGTTAATTTCCTCTGGTACTGCTGCTGACCTTAATTAAAAGTTCACCTAAACAGGAAAAAAAAAAGAATATACCACCAGAACTTGAAAATTATTATCATAATTAATTATTTCATAGGCTGGAGAAATAGTTTTACTGTTAATTTAAGACTCCTAGTTTGACTGAATTATACAGAAATAACTTTGTTGAATGAAGCCATCAGTGGCAGCCAAAGAGATGGATTCAGTGAAAAACAGCTGAATTTTCTGCTAGCAGTGGGGAGTTCAGTGTCATCTGAAATTAGCCTGTTTAAATGAGTTGAATGGTTGAGGTGTTGCTTAATGGTAAATAATGCTGTGAGGACTTCAGCTGAAAATTATAAGGCTGTTTCTGACTTGTTGGAAAAGGGTAACAACTGCTAGCTTTCTGAGATTATAGGATTAAACTGTATCAGTACTTTAAATGTGACTCATGAGCAGGGGCTTTCTGAAGAGAATTACATAAATTTCCCAAGGTCTTTCTGAATAACAAATTGTTGCAAATAATTTCCTCATCTTTAAGAACCATGAGTGAAATCCTGGCCCTATTGAGGTCAACAGAAAAAGTCCTCTTGATTTCAGAGGGTTCAGGATTTCACCCTCAGACTCAGGGAAACCTTCAACTCTTCTGTGGTCACTGAGTGAGGAAGAAGTGAGGAAGTCTCTGCAGTTGGACATGGCATTTTCTACCAACTGGCAATTCATTGCCCTCACATTTTTATATTTAACTTACTTAACGATGAACCGGATTCTACTCTAATGTGTGCCAATGTGGATTTACAGTGTATTTTTAGACATCTCTGAGCAAAATCTATCTTCTTGTCAAGGCACGTGACCTCAAACATTTCATACTGGGTTACGGAAGTAGTGTGCAGTGACCACGTGGAAATTTAACTTATCCACACTGCTGCCCCGAGGCAACTATTTGCTTACCTGCACTAAGTTAATTACAACTGACTTTGCTATAATTATTACAATTCCAATCACGAGTAGATAACACATACTGTAATTACCTGCACAGTTATTAACCTCTACTAAAACCTACACACTGAAGAAAGCTGAAAAACCAGCATGGTAAAATCCAGTTTAACAGAAGTTGCTTTTATGAATAAGCGAAGCAATACAATCTGTTTTCCTATGGATTTACACCTTTTGTCCCTTGGACCACCCACAGAAAGTGCTCAGCTTTCTTCCAGATTTCTTATCTCGCCTCTTACGGCTGAGAGATGGGTTGTCTTGCTGAGCTGTGTGCATAAGCTAGCTAGGTTGCCCAAAACTTTTGGATGATTGACAGCTGAGTTTTGCCTCTTTCTCCCTTAGTGGGGTTATTGATTTTCACAAGGCACATAGGGGTCATCTCTCCCCCAAAACTAGCTAAAAGATTACTAAGAATGACTAAAAATAAGAAAGTAGAGAGCACTGTAGGATAGGTTCGCTTTCCTAGGAAAACTACTAGATATTAGGTTCCTCCATGGATGTTCATTTGCATAATTCCCCTGAAGTCTCTTCAGTCACGGTGTTTTAAGTCAGCAGGAGATCTGAACATAAATATTTAAGAATTTCAGACTCTTATTGCAGTCACGTGAGGACAGTTTCAGATTTTACAAGAGCAAAGAAGTGAAACAAATAGTTTCATGTTTTTCATGACTCAATCCCTCCAACTCAGCCTGTGCTTTGAAGCCCCAGAGTATGTATAGACTTTTACCTTTGGGCCAGCTCCTGATGTTTTTCAGCAGTTTATAGCCAGATTGACAACTCTGTGTAAAACTGAGCATGATAATTTGATGACACAGTCTGTATTGGTCAGCAGACTTCAGCTCCTAGCAGAAATCTTTGAGCTTTGTTTAAGTTTAGTTGAGATAAAGACACGCTCTGTCCATTTGAAGCTGGAGTTTTGTCATGGTACAGCTCTCAGGATGGAGATAATCTTAAACTCCTTCTGCGGTTTAAAAAAAAAAATCTTTGCTTTCTGATTTTTGTTTCTATTTTTCTTTCTATTCCTTTTCACTTGATTCTCATTTGCCACACATTCCCAGTTTAAAACTTCAAAGTATACATACATATACACAATTTGAAAGGCGGGTAGATGAGGTGCTTGGGGATATGATTTAGTAGTGGACAGGTGCGGTTAGAGTTGATGATCTCTAGGATCTTTTCAAACCTAACAATTCTATAATTCTATGAATTTTTTTTAGATTGAGATTCAGAAAGACCTAGGTGTTGTCTGAAATGCTACTGCTATCATTATTTTTAAACATCAACTTGAAGTTAACATGAAGTAGAAGTTTTTACTTGCGACCAAATTCTTAACTGCTTGACTCTACTGAGGGATTGGGGTGGACGGGGAATGGTAACTGGCAAAAAAACCCCAAACCAATATGATTTCACATTATAAAATATACCTCTAGGAAATACTATTTGCCTTTGTCAAGTTGTTGAAAGACTATTATTATCTCTCTTTACCTTTCAGCAAAATGATGGTGCAACACTCAGGCCAGGTATCTGCACTAGAAGTCAGCGCCTCCGCAATTGTTCCCACTTTGTCCCCTGCAGGGTCACTGGGGTTTGATGATTTCACTAATTTAACCCCACTGGTGAAAGAGGAACTGAGGTTCGCCATTCAGAATAAGCGTCAGGCTCACAGAATGTCTTCTACATTGGACACAGTGACAGTTTCTGAAAGGCCAGTTGAAACATCGATCACGAAAACAGAGGTATGATTCTTTAAACAGCATTTCAGTGTGAATGATTAATTCTCTAATAAAGTTTCACCATAAGATCAGTACTTATATCAGTCACAGACAATCCTCTCTATCATATTTGATCCTTTTAAGCTTGTTGCTTGGCTTTCTGTTATGTGCTTCTCAGAAACCCTCTGATATTTCTCCTTTCCATTGAGACCTATTTTTGGATATTTTGTCTTTGATTATGGACTAAGGACAATGCTTGACAGTGTTTAATCTGGTTTCCTTGCCTACTTGTGGCTGGACTTGGAATAAGTCACTGCTGAAGTTCTATTTCACTGAGGACAATCCAGTAGGGCCCCTGTGGGCTAGTCTAAGATAGATAGCACTGTTCTACGTCCACACTGGGTATTTGCTTCAAGATATTAGTGTCTATGAAAAACTTTTCTCTTATAAAGTGGAGAAATAGCTTACATTAGGGAAATAGCTACGCTTTGGTGTGAACTTCCACGGGAAACAAAACACTGTTTGAAGGAGTGTGTTAATATCCCCTTTTCGACACTGCCTTTAGTTTGCTGCATTCAGACCACATCATCTGCTTTGCTCCTCGTGCCCTTCTCTCCTTTTCCTTGGGAAGTGGCAGAGAGATGGAGGTGTGGGAGTCAGCCTGGGGAAACTCTTGACAAATTTTTTGAGTAGCATTGATTTAAAATGAGCCATCACATGGATTATGTCCATCTAAACTCCAGCTAGGTTTTTATTGACAATTCTAATGGAGTTACTGCCATTTTACTGTATGGCAAGGAAGGTCAGAATTGCATCCTTATGTAACTCAGGATGTAAGCACTGACAACACTACCTATGTTGCTTTTAAAAATTCAGATTTTATTAAAACACAGGTCATTTATTTATGACATCTGATGGATTGTGTGTATGTCTTTTTATGGGATAGTTTTCTCCTGAAGAGGATGAAAGAAAAAAGCGAAGAAGGGAAAGGAACAAAATTGCTGCTGCAAAGTGCCGAAACAAAAAGAAAGAAAAAACAGAATGTTTGCAGAAAGTAAGTGACTGGCTTGAATTGTTCTTAATCTTTCACCCTGCCAGGATCCAAACAATAACATGGGGTACTGCTGTAGTAAGAAATAGAGAAGGATGTCACCCAAAACTCTGTAAACCCTTCAAACATTAGTTATAAAAAAAATGAGCATGCTATATATTAAAACCAAACTGGGATAAAGTGAAAGCGTTGCAGGGATTAAGAGAGATTACTGTTTCAGTGACCAATCTTGTCTATGGGTATAATATTGATTTGAATGTGCATATTGAAGAGAAAAATAAGTAAAATCTCATTTCATATAAATCTCATTTCATATAATACTCAGTGTGGAGACCAAGAGCCTACAAACACCGACAAGTAATCTCTGTCTTAGAATCACAGAATCGTAGAATTGTAGAAGAGTTCAGTTGGAAGGGGCTTTAAAGATCATCTAGCTCCAACTCCCCTGCGATAGGCAGGGAAATGTCCCACCAGACCAAGCTGCCCAAGGCCCCATCCAATCTGGCCTTGAACACCTTCAGAAAGGGGGCAGCCACAGCTTCCCTGGGCAACCTGTGCCAGTGCCTCACCACTCTCATAGTGAAGAAATTCCTTCTCATGTCTAGTCTAAGTCTGCCCCTCTCCAGTTTATACCCATTATGAAATGGCTATAAACCATTCTTGTTTATGAAATAGGTGGCATACTAGCTTACTCCTGACTTCTCTGTCTTAAGACCCTAGTTGTGTCTTCACCTGCTCTGCCATGATATACAACTGTGTCACAGCAGCATCAGGCCTGTCTTTACTCCCATATCATGGCAGAGGGGAAAAAAATGCTATGTCCTTACTTTATTAGCTTAACATGTGTTATGATATGTTATGGTATGTGACGTGATGTTCCAGGGAGTTAATAAGAGGCATAGATAATTTTGGGTCAATTTTGGACCCAAAAAGTTCAGAATAATTTTGAAGAAGATAGAAATAATGCTTTGGACACCTGTTAGTGTAAGTGAATACAAGTCTGAATTTATCTTTTCAACTTCCATTGCACTTCTCTAAAGGCCAAAGAAGATAACTGCCAATCTGTTTTCTATTAGACTATTATCAGCCGGGGGAGGTATAGTTTCATCATTACAGGACTCTAAGAACATATGACTTCTTTCTTTGCTAGCCATATGCTTTCCCATCAAAAATTTACTGCAACTATTAGATAAACACTGCAATTAACTATTCAAAATACTCATTCTAATAGTTGTGTGTGTTCTTTGTGACTAGGAATCAGAAAAGCTGGAAACTATCAATGCAGAATTAAAAGCCCAAATCGAAGAGCTAAAGAATGAGAAGCAGCATTTGATATACATGCTAAATCTTCACAGGCCTACTTGTATAGTTCGAGCACAAAATGGAAGGACACCTGAAGATGAAAGGAATCTCTTTATTCAACAGATCAAAGAAGGCACATTGCAAGGTTAAATGATATGGCAAACATGGAAACATTTATAGTGTTTTTAACAACTACCAGAATCTGTGGAGGATCTGACGTAATGTGTAGGATTCTACTAGTCAAAAGCCTTTAGGGAGGGCAGGTTGCTTTCTTAAGTGGAAAGAATAATTTTGGCTTGACAGCAATTCTTCCCCTTGGAAGATCTGGTTGCAATCAAATTGAAGAGTCTTCTGCCTCAGATATAGGTTTTGCACCTGTCATAATTGCTGTTCCTAGGAGCTACAGACAACAGCTTCAGAAGTTTTAGCTCTCTGCTAGTGTACAGTATCTGCACTCACGATGTTTGTGCTAGAACACTATGACTTCCAACAATGCACATGGTACAGACAGCTGTGCTGGATGGACACTACTCTTTCATGTTGCTGGTAGGGAAAACAGACTGAGAGTATTTTTAAAGTTTTGAGGTTTCCAGGAGGATGGTTCCTGGCAGAACGTACTGAATTGTAATGTTGCATTCTAACCTAACACATGTATACACAAACACACAAAAGCCTTCAGTTCCAACTAAGCTTTGTCATTTTTTTTCACAACAGCAGTGTGAGGTTTTTTTCAATGACTCATCTCAGAGACTGAATTTGAAAAGTCTAGTAGATGTGACAAAGAAATGTTTCTTGCAAAATCTCCACGTAGCTAAGTTTGTATTTTATGAGCTGGAACCCCATCTACCATCCTTTGGGGACTACAATCTTTCCTTCAATTGCTGAAGAGCAGCTTGTACCAGCACTTGGCAACTTGCTGAATTGGACCTACTGGAAAGAGGAAACTAACTATGGATACAGGCTTTGCCCACGTAAAGAACTCCAGGAGTGAATCTCAAGCTTATTAATTATGAATTTAGTTAAAAAAAAAAAAAGAAAATTAATCTAGGATCTAATCCTAAAAGCCTTAAGTCATGCTGTTAACCCTTACTGACAGAAGAGGTTACATTGACAAAGCATTTTCCATCCTGGTCAGAATTATTTCCTTTTGCCAGGTGATTCAGAGGGAAAAATTGCAGCTACTTTTATTTTACACTTGGGTGACAACTGAAGTCAATCAGAAGTGCTATTTATAATCTAAAGGAGGCAAGAGTTTGAATATAGTGAATAACTGGTTTTATTTTTTATTAAATACTAACTGTAGATGGTTTTGAACTGATAGAAGAGCTGCTGGACAAAACAGTTGGAGCTATGAGTGTTTAAATTCTGATGTTTCTGTGAAATTCTCAGATTGTTTAATCCTATAAAATATATCCTTACAATTTTTTGTAAAAGAAAATATTATCCTTATTTATCACTAATACCATAATGAGTAAAGTTAATAAATACTGCGAACAAGATAAAACTGAAAACACAAGTGTTGCGCTGTCTTTTTACTTTTATCTCTTGGTGTTTAATATTATATATTTCTAAACTTCTTCAGTTGTATTTGAGACACCACTACTGAAAACACCTATGCTTCATCTTTTCCACAGATGAGGAACTAAGTGTTTTGAATGACTGAGTGCAGAGATTATACCTTCCAAAATTCTGTACCTCCATCAGTGGTGTCTGGATGCTCCATTTAAGTGAAAAAGACAATAAAAATGGAGCTTACAGTACATAATATTTTACACCAGTTACGCAGTGTTGAAATTGTGGTTTTGTTCTAAAGGCTAAAATGAAAGATACCTCAGCCATAAGCTTCTTACCCTACAAGTCCTGGATGAGCTTATCAGATATCATACCTGATCCTTATATGATCGTTATAGTCTGCAGCAGAACTTCTTAGTACATTTTCCTAAGATCTGGATGTATTGTAATGTCCTATATCACATTTTAAAGATATGTACTTCATGTATCGGAAAACTGAATGTATTACAAAGTTGACATACAAGGTTCGATTCTGTCCTGAGAATCCTTTGTCTTTCTGTATGTCGGAAGGATCTTCCATTGACTTCAATGAGAGTTTTATACATGCCCTGTAGGCAGAGTTCAGAGCCTCAGCTGTGACTTCCCTGGCTTAGAGGGCAAGTTCCATGGGGAACTGGGCCAGCTGTTTGTCAGAGAATGACTGTACATGAAGTGTGTTACAATAAACTTGTCCAACAATGTTCACTGGTATTTGACTGAGGCATCATTCCATCATAGTTTGCCTTGGCTTTGTGTTTTGTGCATCAAATACCAGCAGGCAGAACTCTTTTCCTCCTATACCCCTACTAGAGTATAATGACAGAATTCACATATATGCCTTAGGGAATTTGTATGGTTCCTTTTAACCATATCACTCGTGACGCAGGCGTCGTATTTTTGTAGCTTGATGTTATTTACTTAGCATGCCAAATGTTAATATGTTACCACTACTGTCAGAAGATAATCTATTTTTTATTTCGTTATATGTGCAGTCATAGCTGCTTTCTTCTGCTTGTATGTGTGTGTGTGCATGCGTGCTCCTGCACGCCACCCTAGAGAAGATGGTACTCGAGTTCATATCATTGTGCCCAGGAAAGTGTGTTTAAACAACTAGACAGGAGCAGAATGTTGCATGAGTTTTCTAACAACATATTTTATTCAGGAGAACCTTAAAGATGCATTAAAAGCAATTTGTTTTCTATTCTCAATTTTGTTTTGATACTTTAATAAAAAAGAATTAATATATATTTATTCATGTGTCATTTAATTCATTCTAATTTTCAAGGTCCAGAAGCAACTTCATTTTCTGAAAACAACACTGAGATATTAACAAGCAAACATGTTTTATAGGTTTACAACAATAAGCATCCTAAATTGAAATTGGTACTGTCCACTGTTTGTCAAGGTATAAACAAAGTTTTGTTATTTCAAGGTTGCTTGTGAATTCAGGCTAATTTCTTATTTGTGGCCTAGATTAAAGGACTGGAAATTAGAACTGAATCTTTCCTAACCTCGCAACCAGCCAGCTGATAATTATTTCAACTTTCTAACAGGTTTAATGCTTTTTCTGTTGTGAAGCTTTAATATTTATAGATTGCTTTCTATGGTTACATAGAAAATACTAAAGCAGTATAACAAGATTCGAGGTTTGATTTGTTTCTTGGTGTGTTTGTGTGTGCGCATAGTGAAGCATGAGGGAAGATGAACAAAATGTCCTATCCTGCCCTTCCAAAACTAAATATCTACACCCAGACAGAGGTCCCTGTGTTTTTACAGCCAGTGATGCGGACAAAAACTTTTGGCATCAATCCTTCATGGGCAGTCATAACTTGTAAGACAGAGGTCAGATAGAAGGCCAGGAGCTCCAGGGACCAGGAAATCCATTGCGCTATTGCAAAATCTAGTTAAAAATATCATCGGAAAGGAAGATCTCAGCTACTATGAGCTTGACAAAGTTGAATGCTTACTTTCCTTATCAGTACATCCATTTACAGCTCTGCAGTCCTGATATGTATACTCACCCTTTCATGCACTCTTCTATAGCTGCTATCAAATTTTACTTTTGAATACTTGATTCACTTCTAATTTGATAATTTTATAAATCATCTGCCTGGCCTGTTTTAGAAAACTTTATCAGCAAAATTAAGTCTATGAATTCCCGAACTGATGTTTTATAATATTTTCTTTAAATCACGTGAGCTGAAACCATGAAACCATTGGTCTCTATGACATATTCCTGTTAGCATAATTGATATTCCTCGAAGAAAATACGTTGCATCTTCTTCTTAGGTCTTGTTTTAGATGGTAAATCTGTGTGTATGTGTCTATGCAGACATTAAAGCATGTTTGCCATTACACTGTAAACTAATAAAGAACATCTACTTTTTCCTAGCTTTTCCCTTGATGTAAATGAATAGATAGCAATATTGAAGGTGGGTAGAGGCAATGACTTATGCTAGGCTGGAAGCATTTAATGAAACTGCATTATAACAAATTCAAATTATAATAACTTTTATACCTGGACCCATTAGAATTTGAAGTTATTGATTAAGGGAATGGTTTTAAAAACACCTATGCTTAGTTTTGCAAAATAAACTGGATGATTTATGAGTAATGCAAATAAAACTGTACAAGTGTTTATTAGTAGCAAAATAAATTTGAAAACAAAATCTACTTTCTCTTAAAAAGAAATCCCAAATCCAGGATGACATATGTATCTCACATGCATTTTTCTCGTGGGTCTTTTTGTTCTTTTTGTTTGGGGGTAATTTTTTTTTTTTAGTTTTTTTTCCCTTTCAGCAGAACACTGGAGCAGGTAAAATTTTCATTAAAACTGGCTGTTGGCATGTTTCTGTGTTTGCCCAGTGCCCCCAACTGGAGATGCTGAGAATCACATGATTGGAGTATGCAGTAATATTAATTTACATAAGTACTTATTAACATTCTTCATTAGTTTGTAATGACATCAATATAATATTTTCATTTCTTTAATAAACATTATTATCTTAACTACACTTTAAAAAGGAAAGTGTGACAGTATTTTTTTAAAATCCTGTTATTTAAAGTTCTTCTCCTTGGTGGACACACTCAGTCAGAACTGCTGACTTTAATGATAAAAATAGTTATTTACTAATTTGCAGTGCTATTAGATCTTCAAAGCCATCACAGTTAAAAAAAGAATACACTGGATTCTATTCTTGATACAACATCAGTTCTGGCTTCAGATCTTTACTGTTGCTGACAGTGAGGCATGAACCAAAAAAACCCCAAACCCTAATGATTTTCAGACCGCAAGCTAAGTGTGCTGGAGCTGACACTTAGAAATATTATTAGACTCATGAAATGAATAAACAGAAAATGGAAGCAAACAGAGCTTGAAGCTGGAATCCTTTTTCTTCTGCTTTCGAGAATGTAGCAACTTCATAGTTGTAGACTCTGCCAAAATAATTGGTGCACCACCACGCCTACTTAGACAGGGGTATGTCCACACAGCAAATAGCAGTGTGATATAGCAATATTTTTATACAAACTGGCTTAGTGCTGGAAACATCGCCGTGATGACAGCAAGAAACTCAGCACAGGCTAATTGATGCTACTGAGGAGACGAGCTTTCCGTGCAGGCAGGGAACAAGCTGCTACTGGCAGCTGAAGTGGGTCATTTAAAGCCAGCTCGGGTATCGTTCAGCGCCTCAGGTTAGCATATGTCACGTAGCTGCCTGTTGGGTAGCTGCCTGCGTTCTCAACTAAACGGCTCCACCAGTTCAGACCAAAGTTTCACCCAACCCCATTTTCTTTCTACAGCAGTGATCAAAAGCAGCTGTCCAAGGAAGAATAAGAATAGGGCAAGCATCTTCTGGGTGCTTTCCCACACTCTGAGTATTTTCAGCTAGTGAGTCACACAAGCTTGACATGATTCCTTTAGGTAGTACCTTCTGTAGATCGTTATCTCAAACATTTGACTTTCTCATTCACAGTACCAGCATCTGCAGTACCTTTTGGTGGCAAGTTCTGTAGGGCTATCACCACTTAGAAGACGTAGAAAACACTTCTTTTTCTGTTGACCCTGTTCCCTGTAATTCTATCTGATAGCCCATCATTCTTGAATTCGAAGAATGAACAGTTATCTATCATCTTCGTGCTATGAGATTTTGTATTTTGCGTTGCTGTTTCTTTCTCAGGATAGAGAGTTCCAGCCTATGCATTCACTTTCAGTTTTGGTAGCCACTTTACATCCTTGGTTATTTCTGTTACTGAGTTCTTCTGGGAAAGATGTGGCTTTTCCAGATATTTAAGGTAACAAGACAACAACTACACACGGTATTCAAGTTGTGGTCAAGCCATGGGCAAATACAGTGGGATCTTGATGCTCACTTTCCCTTTCCTAATAATTCCAGAAATTTGGTTAGCAGTTTTGAACGACTGTCAAGCCCCAAATCTCCCTCCTGGGTAGTACTGGTAAACTTAAACCCGACATTTCACATATGATTCAAGGATTGATTTTCCCTATACACATTACCTTGTGTGTACTTGTATTGAATTATCTGCCATTTAAATTTCAAACTATAAAGTCTTCCTACAAATCTTCTTTAACTGCTCTTCTCCTTACTATCCTGAGTAATTTTGTACCCTCAGAAGCTTTCTCACTCCTCTACTCACTCTCTTACGGTAATATTTCTCAAAATATTGAGCTGTGCAGGTTCCAGCACAGGGTCCTGTGGAGCTCTCCTCGATGACCTGCCCCAGCTAAGAGTTCATCATTTGCTCTTTTCTACCTTTTAATCAAGTATTTGTGCATACATATGCATTTTCTCTATTCATAACTATTCAGATTCTTCAAAAATCTTTGATGAGGGAATTTACTGACATCTCTTTAGAAGTCTCTATGAACTACATCTACAGAACCTCTCTGACCAACATGTCAATCAACTCTTTCAAAGAACTCCAGATGCATTCATAAGTCTGAATTTCATTTTAGGAAAGCCACGCTGACTCTCTTCAAGTAGACTGTATTTATCTAGGTAACTACAGACTCATAGTTCCTTTAATTCCCATTCAGGTCTGCTATCTGACAGGCAAGTTAAGTTACTTGGATCCTCCTGGAACCTTTTGTAAAGGTTGATGACACCTATGGATGATTTGGCATTTATTTCAATTCCTTTAGCCACTCTTCTCCCTCAGCTTGCTTCTGTCAGGTTTCTTCTGCCCTAAGGACCATCTTCTGAATTTCTCCTACAACAGGGTCGTCATCATCATCCTCAATCACGTGGAACTTCTAGAGCGTCTGTCAGCCACTCCAAGCTTTTGTGTGGCAGTAAGGAATCATATTATAGGTGCACATCTAATTGCCAGATTTTAATCCTTGCTGTGTTGTGTGACTTAAACACACAAACCACACAGAAACAACCTCAATTTCTTCATCTGGAAGACAGGAAAAACAACTGAAACCTTTTTTTCTATTATCAAAGGAAAAGCATAGTGAAGTTTTTCCTCAACTATAGAATAGTACTTCATTAAATATTGTTAGCAATAGCTTTCTTTTGAGAGTTTATCTCAAATAAAAAGCTATAGTAGTGCCATAGAATCATAGAATCACCAGGCTGGAAGAGACCCACTGGATCATCAAGTCCAACCGTTCCTATCAAGCACTAAATCATGCCCCTCAGGACCTCATCTACCCGTGCCTTAAACACCTCCAGGGAAAGTGAATCAACCACCTCCCTGGGCAGCCTGTTCCAATGCCCAATGACCCTTTCTGTGAAAAACTTCCTCCTAATGTCTAGCCTAAATCTCCCCTGGTGGAGCTTGAGGCCATTCCCCCTCGTCCTGTCCCCTGTCACTTGGGAGAAGA
>WAAB01012111.1:0-75576 GCA_013389865.1 Piaya cayana | reverse complement strand
TTCATGATAGCACTCAAGATCACCTGTTCCATGACTTTCCCTGGCCCTGAGGTCAGACTGACAGGTCTGTAGTTCCCTGGATCCTCCCTGCGACCCTTCTTGTAGATGGGCACAACATCAGCCAGCCTCCAGTCCAGTGGAACTTCCCCAGTCTTCCAGGACTGTTGGAAGATGATGGAAAGGGGTTTGGCCATCACATCTGCCAGCTCCTTTAATACCCTTGGGTGAATCCCATCTGGCCTGATAGACTTGTGGGTGTCTAGTTGGGCAAGCAAGGCTCTGACCACGTCCTCTTGGACCATGGGAGCCTCATATTGTTCCTCTAGTTCCAGGGTTTGTGCACAGACGGAACAAATTCTTTCATTCCAAGAAAAATAAAATATCTTTTGAAACCTGTATCTTTGTGGATCTTTGCAAGACTTGTTAAAAAACCTGTGCTGAGTCACTAGAAATGTACTGAACAGAAAGGTAAATTTTATTGCCATGTGATTACTACTGGCATTTAAGTAGATTCATCCAAGTCACCTGAAATGAATGGCACTCCACTGAAACCCAGGAATGCCTTTATTTGGTTTTGAGAGTTGTTTTTGGTTGGTTGGTTTGTTTTGTTGTGAGTTTGGGGTTGTGGTTTTTTGTTTGGTTGTTTTTTTGGGGGGTGTTGTGTTTTTATTTTTTACACTTCTTGCCTTTGACAAGACTAGTGACACCATGGATATAAATAATCCATAATCCAAGTACATATATAGAGAGAGATATTAAAAAAGGAAAATTCCTCTGAAAGAAACAAATACAACTTAAGTTACCTGGGTTACAGTAGAGTTACAGGCTATTTTGGAATGAAAGTGGAAAGCATGGCATTTGGCAAATTTACTTGACACCAAAGGATTTATTTTGTATATGGAATTACCCACATGTAGAACTAGAATATCTTGCTCAAAATTTTCCTGGATACCGAGAAGACATATTTTTCTGTGACATAAGAATACGTTCCTTGCACGCCTTTATCCAAACAGCTACTGCAGTTAAAATTCTCAATTCATTGACAATACCTTGTTTAAAAGTTAAGATCTGAATGAGAGAAATTAGTTGGGGAAAGCTGATTACACGTTAGTACATACATTGAATGGAGTGCACCTACAACGAGGATCATTTCTCACTTGTCTTGGATAAACACAGCCCTTTGATGCTGGCATGGTGAGAACTTCTCTCCTGTTTTAAACTACTATAACCATCAAAACTGAATCACACTGGTCTTGTAACTCCCACAGTTGTAGTTAATCCCTGTGGTTTTATCACATGTTCTTGAAGCCTCAGATCTGAAATTCATGTGATGGGGTGAGAACCTCATTACTTATGACTGTAGGGAGAGCCTTAGAAAAATCATAGAATGGTTTAGGTTGGAATGGACCTTAAAGACAATCCACTTCCAACTCCCTGCCATGAGCAGGGACAGGCTTCTCAAAGCTCCATCCAGCCTGGCCTTGAACACCTCCAGGGATGGGGCATCCACAACTTCCCTGGGAAACATTTATCCAGTGCCTCACCACCCTCACAGGAGAAAAACTCTTCCTAATATCTAATCTAAATCTCCCCTCTTTCAGTTTAAAACCTTTACCCCTCACCATATCACTGCACTATCTGATAAACAGTCCCTCCCCAGCCTTCCTGTAGCCACCTGTAAGCACTATAAGGCTGCTTTAAGATCTCCCTGATATCTTGTCTTCTCCAGGCTGAACAATCCCAACTCTTTCAGCCTGTCCACATATGGGAGGTGCTCCAGCCCTCTGATCATCTTTGTGGCCTTCCTCTGGACTCACCCCAACAGATCCATGTCCTTCCTGCGCTGAGGACTCCAGAAGTGAACTCAGTACTCTAGGTAGGGGTCTCACAGGAACAGAGTAGAGGGGAAGAATCCCCTCCCTCACCCAGATGGTCACACTTCTTTTGATGCAGCCCAAGATGTGATTGGTTTTTTTGGCTGCCACAACACATTTCTGGATCATGTTGTGCTTCTTATAAACCAACACCCCCAAATCCTTCTCCCAAGGGCTGCTCTCAATTTATCCTGTGCCCAGTCTTGCCCTGGGATTGTCCTGACCCAGGTGCAGGACCTTGTGCTTGGCCTTGTTAAACTTCATGACATTCACATGGGTCCACTTCCCAAGCCTGTCAAGGCCCCTCTGAACGGCACTCCTTCTTTCCAACATGTCAACTGTGCCGCTCGGCTTGGTGTCATCGGCAAATTTGTTGACTCAAAACTTGGTGGCAAAATTGTCAATCCCACTGTCCATGTTGCCAAGAAAGATGTTAAACAGCACCAGTCCCACTACCGAACCTTGAGGAATGCTACTCATCACTGGTCTCCACTTTGGCATTGAGCTGTTGACCACAACTCTTTATCCATCAAGATGTTCATCTGTCAAATCCGTGTCTCTCCAATTTAGAAACAAGAATGTAATGTGGGACAGTGTCAATGATTTGCACAAGACCAGGTAGATGATGCCACTCGCTCTTCACTTAACCACCAACACTGAAACCCAGTTGTAGAAGACCACTGAATTTGTTCAGGCATGATTTGCCCTTAGTGAAGCCAAGCCAATCACCTCCTTACTTTCCATGTGTTTTGGTATACACAGTACTACTTGTGTAAGAAATTCAGAAGCCGAGAGAAAATAAATGAAATTTAATGCATAAGATTGTAAACATTTCATGTTTAGAAACAAATCACNTTCTCTGGACTTGCTCCAGAGCCTCAACATCCTTCTTATGGTGAGGGGCCCAGAACTGCACACAGTATTCAAGGAGCGGTCTCACCAGTGCCGAGTACAGAGGGAGAATAACCTCCCTGGACCTGCTGGTCACACCACTTCTGATACAAACCAGGATGCCGTTGGCCTTCTTGGCCACCTGGGCACACTGCTGGCTCATGTTCCATGTTGGCTGTTGACCAACATCCCCAGGTCCCTCTCCTCCTGGCAGCTTTCTAGACAGACTTCTCCTAGTCTGTAGCTCTGCATAGGGTTGTTGTGCCCCAAGTGCAGGACCCGGCTCTTGGCTGTGTTAAACCTCATGCCGTTGGTTTGTTTGGGCATGGTCAGTCTTTTTCAAATAGGATTTTTTAATGCCTGGGTTTGGCTATATCACATTCCTCTGCTGACAGCAAAACCATCTGTGGACAGAGGGAAGGGTGCCTAGAGAAACCAGTTATCAGTGCTAATTCTGAAGTGTTACCAACACAAGGTCCAAAGAAAACTGTCCTTAGAATTAATAGCAAGAGAAAGGAGAGATTATTTAAAAAAAACCCAAAACCCACATCTGCCTTTCAAGTAGTACCATGCCTTTTTGAATCTAGTGAAAAGCAGTGAGAAGCACTGTTTATTTGTTGTTACTTTTATCTGAATTTCTTCAGAACTTATGACCCTCCTAGCGCTCTGTGCACTGACCTTTCCCTTCCTGTCTTTCTAGAAGTTGTTACTCAAATGAACAGAATGTTCCAAATCTGGTTTTCAGCACACAGTATATTAGTTCCCTTAAAGAGAAGGGAAACTATTCTACAGGAAGCTAAAGCAAGTATTAAATTGCACAAATATGTATTCAAAAGCAGGAAATGCCATTGTAGAGAGTGCAAGCAGAAGTTCAGCTTTGCTATCTTACACATGAATGATGAAATATCTTCTAATTGTGTGACCAAGTGTTTCCAAGTAAGATGAAATACCACATTTGTCCTCTGCATGTGCAGCAACTTGCACTGTTCTGGATGTAACACAAACAGAATCTTTTATGAAAATGCCTACGTGCAATGCACAACAAATAGACTTGGGATCATGGCATCATAGAACCACAGAACGGTTTATGTTGGAAGGGACCATGAGCGTCACCTAGTCCAACCCTATGCACATAAGTTCACAGACAGTCTTATTTAGGAGTTATTTACTGAAGAAAACTACATTTCTGAACTCAGATGAACAGCTGTCCCCGCACCTAAGTTTCCAAAAGATTTTCAAGGAACTAAATAAACCTAGAAGTCCGTGTAGCACAAAGGCACCACGCGTTGATAACTATTTAGCAAACAAGTGTCTGAATTACAAAAGGTGACATGGATGCCTTTGGGGAAATGAATACTTTGACTGGTAATGATATCAATCTGTGAGAGCTTATGTGGGTTTTTTGAAGGATATGTCCAAGTCCTCTTAAGCACAGGCAAGAATTCCATAAAAACGTTTGAAAGACTACGTAGTAATCTTGTTTAGACCAAAATCAGTCACTATTGCAGAAACTATAGATGAGAAAAAGGTAACAATAAACTGAAAGAACTGCAGCTTCTTTCCAAATAAGCATTTCTAGCTCATCAGGTCCTCCTGGACACTGTAACGACAGTAGCAAAACCAGCTAGCACAAGTTAAGATGATGACTGCGTCTAGCCTTCTAGCTCTAAAATGAGATAGAGAACTACTACTGAGCAGTATCAGCTCTTAAATTCAAGTTGCTCTGTACAGGAGACATGCTCATGCACTCAGTCAGCTCTTCATCCTTTCAGACTGAGTAGATTTCTTTTGCTGTGTCACTGAATTCCAGGCTCTACAAGCTGCAGGTACCCATTCCCAGGGTGTGTTTGGGAACCAGAGGTGTCCATTTCAGACAGGTGAGTATCAAGTCGCACAAATCCTACTTGGAGGAAGAACAAACTCAAGGAAAAAATGTTTTCTGGGACAGAGGAACACAGTAGAGAGTAGGTACAATCCTGTACTTGCTTAATGCATCAGTGTACCCAGGGCCATGTCTGAGGAGCAAAAGCACATGTGAAATGAAAAAAAAAAAGCATGTAAGAGATTTACATGGTTGTAAAGGAAATGGTAAGGGGCTAGGCAGGGGGATAGATTTGAATCAACTACTTGTTTAGTTTCTCATCTTTCTCTCCCCTAGAAACCCCAGCCTAGTGACTATGGCACGTATGACACATACTTAAATTCCAGAGTAACAGTGACACCTTCCATGGCCAGCAATAAGTGTATCAATGAAAAGGAACATAGAACATTGTCAGAAGGGCATTTTCTATGTCTTCCCCAAAATATAATAATATAATGCCATCATTTAAAGACATTTCAAGTATTCTTTTTTTTTTCAGGCACTTTAGGATGCACTTTATTGACTTATGATCCAAATTACTCACACAGTGGCTTACTAGCATTCATGATTGTTGAAACAGTTGTTTAGTGGCAATTTTCTGAAGCAGAGAAGCTCATTCTGGACACTGAAGCCCAGAAACAGCCATACAGTTATTATATCCTGGAAACTGGATTCCCTCTAAAAGCTGACCTGTCACAAGCGAAAGCAGAAAAATTAATTATTTCATAACCGACTCCTTCACTCTGAATGTTCCTAGACACTGAATACACTATAGGATCCTATTCTCCTTGTCAAGCTTCTAGCTCTACTGCTCACAGACATATAATCAGTGTCTGACTTGCTGAGAGGCTATCCAGTTGTGTCTGGCATTTCAGACTGCTCCATAAGCAGAGAAGTGTTCCTGTATTACCCCTCTGCGTGTGAGTGAAAGAAAGATATGAATGTTGCAAGTACTGGACAGGACAAAAAACCCCAAAAAACCTACTAGCATTGACAAAGAAACCCGTGGTTTTAAATAGAGATTTGAAAGTTCACAGCCCAGGCTCTCACACACATCATCTGCATAGTCATCATAGAAAAAACATTTGAGCACGAATTCCTTAAGGAAGCCTTCTAAATACACACATAGCTCCCAAATGTGTGTGCGCTTAGAACAAATGCCACGTTAAATCTTGATAGTAAGATAGACAAATCCCCATGCAGAGCGTATTGCTAGAGCTACTTGTCTGTGCAACCACACAGAGTGAGGATGCAGATGATGAATCCCAATGTTTGTGCATGCCCAGTTGAATAGAAATTTAGGGTTAGGCCACAAAGAGCTGGAATTATAGTGACTTTAATGGTGCTTAAATCCTTTTGGGGATTTAAACACCATTAAGGTGCTTTAGTTCTTGAACAGAAATTCAAGCCCTAAAGTGTATTTCTAAGTATGGATAATCATATGCATTAGTAAAGGAACAGAAGGTAATGCCCAGTTTCCTTTAAAATGAATTCTGTATAAAACACTCAGTTAATGTTTTTAGGTCACCCTAGTAACATGACCAACATTACCATAGCAGCATCTTATATGGAAAGAGAGATCACTCCAACCTCATGAAAAGGTAATTCTACTTCTCTGACTCATGGTAATAAATCCACACTGTGGATTGAAATGGACAGTCACCAACCATCCTCAGCTTCGAATGATGTCAAGTTAGTTGACTATTCAATATGTCTAAATTTGAAAAGAACCCACAGTAAATGTCATACTTAAATTTATAATCCCCTAAAGTTCAGCCTGTTCTGAGCAATTAGCACAAAATTACTGTCAGGTCTGTGATATATTAGAATAAATAGCACTTTAAAAAGATACAGATGTTAAACGTGCATGTGCCTCTCAAGAGTCATGTTAAGTGTTTAAAAATAACCTCGGTGCTTATTGGTTTGTTAGGTTTTATAAGACCTAGGACTGGCAGAGGTCTCTGTGGTTTTTGTTCTGTACCATACCACATGTGTGATCTGGATTAAATTTCAGAGGGAGGTCCCTTTTTGTCCCTTCCAGACTTCTACTTACTAAGAGTGCAGTGAGCTATGTTCAGAGCCAGGGTAGGCATATGCATCTCTAAAAACTTTATGGGTCAGATTTAACAGCAACTAAATAGTGGTACAAACTATAATCCTGGCATCTAAGAGAAGCAAATAGTTGATTTCAGTGGTTATTCTTCAGAGTGTGTAAGATGAGAATCAGTGTACAGGTAATATAAACTGTTCACAGATGGGTGCTGAGCGAAGTGACCTGCAAAACGTAACATGTGCTGCCTTGTAAAATGAACGTAGTATTAGCTGCCTTAAGGCAGAAAGTAGCAATGTAGATGGCAGTAACAGTCTCTGTTACAAGCATTGTGACAGTGGGTTATAAGTTTTTCCCACCAAGCCCTCAGTTATATGTGTCTACCCTTCTCAGCAGGTAAACTACAGTTTTAAACTGAAAAAAACCCAAATAATTTCTCATCCGAAGGGTGTCACAAGAACTATTCTGGCAAGGAAAACCGAAGGTCATTCTGTCTTTCTGGATGAACAGAACTTGAAGGTGTTACAGTAAAGGGTAAAAGTAGTTAGAAAACTAGTTTTCCATCTCTGCTTCTTTTTCAGTTCTAGCTTCATCCTGGCCTCCCCTCTGGTCCACCATCTCCCTGCTCAAAACACAAGCCACCAGCACATCTATCAACAGATTTCCCTTTCCTGGAGCTTCTGAGATTCCCAGCTCAACCCAGCACATTACAAGTTCCTTCAAATTCAGCCATACTTCCCATTCCTGCTGCACTCAGTATGTGCCTCAGAGTTTCTGCAGAAAGGCTGAGTGCTTCATTAATGGCAATTATGCCAATAGCACCTACTGCCCAGCCTGTGTTGTCTTGAATAACTAAAAGGAGAGTTTTAGATTGAACAGTTCTCACCAGATATATAGGTTATCTTCCCATAATTCTTCCTTTTCAACATCTCCGTTATGCTTGTTTTGCATGCTTGCTGAGTGTTGAATTAGCTCAAGTTACTGCATTTTACCACATACTCCTCTTATAGAAATAATCAACACACAATGAGGAACTTACACCTTGATTTAAGGCAGTGTTAATCTTGTCTCAGTGTGCACTGTAATGAGCAGTGCTTAGAGACCACACAGGTATGCGTGGCTTTCCTGAGCCACCAAACTTCAGACAAGTACAAAGTAGTGGACAGCTCTTCAAAGTGCTAAAATCCAGTCTAGGAAAAGACAGGCAGGGTAGAAAGTTGTTTCAATTCCTGATGTATGAGTCGGGATGCGGGAGGCTTGATAGCAATGTGGATTTCTTATTTCAAATGGAAGAGAAGCCCAGGCCATAAAACCTGCCAGGAGATTTATACTATTCCACGTATTCTCATTAAGAGGACCATTTCATTACTAAGAATGAAACTGATTTGTTTTTAAATAGAAAAAATAAAATCCCTTAATAAAAAGGTCATGAGCAAAAGATTGTTTCAAACTCTTGGCACTAAAACCCACCTCCTATTGCTATTATTTTACAATGCCAGTTTTAATTTTCAGTAGATTTTGACCACTACATGATTGTTCCCACCAGACATGGGCAAATAAACCTCTATAATGTAAGGTTTTGCAAGCAGCAAGCAGCACGCTGAGCTTGAGGTCAGCTTCTTAAGCCTAGGAACAAACAGAAAGCTTCTTATTACCTCATCTTGCACCAATCTGCTAAGAAATACACCAAGGCAAAGTTATGTCCTTCAACCTTTCAAACAACTTCTGTCCGGATTCAAGTCCAGATTGGTGAGTCCGCGTGTTAGTGTAATATTCTTGCTAATGCACACCAGAAACTTTCTTCTGCCTGTAAGCATTTAGATGGCTACAAAGACCACCAATGAGCCAAAATCATAGACTGAAAGTGAAAAATCAGTTCAGAAAATCTGGATTCATTTTCCATAAAAAACTTAGAAGTAGACATATCTTCGTAAAGAGAGGTGAGAGGACTCTCTGGCTCTGCTGGCACGAATCTCTGTTTACTTAATAGAGCAAAACACAGAACGTAGTTTTACCAGAGTAAAAAAAACAAGGCAAATGATTGCAAACATCCTTTGCAGGAATGTACCAGCAATAGTTATTGGATGGAATGATATCAGAAAGTGAAGCTGGCTCAGTGGTTTATATCCTAAAATCCTGAATTGGTAAAGGTGGGAAAGTGTGCCAAAAAGCTATGAGACTATTAAAGGCAGAGTAAAATACATTAATCTTTTTAAATAGGAAGAGAGATAAACAGCAACAGAATCTGCAGAAAAAAAGTGTGAGAGAAAAACGTAAGAAAAGAGAAAAATTATTTCAGGGCCTCCTCATAAATTAACATTCCCAGAAGATGATTCTGAGAGAGGATTTCCCTGAAATACCCCCATTTCTGATAAATCGGAGATCAGCATACATAGCCTGCAGAAAAATACTTTTTCTTGCAACTCCCTTGGCTTTCCTAAGGAAAATAATCACACATATGCATAGCACTTCTGCTGGTTCACCAAAAACTCTGAGCATGCTATGAGTAGCACAACACTGAATTGCAAAGCTTTGGGTATTTCATTTCTAGCATGGATAGTGAGAAATAAGATAGAGTCTACACACAGAGTTTCTATTCAACATCTCCTTCTATGAAATGTGGTATTTCCAGTATGAGTTTCTCAATCAAACTGCCCCCAGAGCAGCTCCTGTGAACATCTCAAAAGCAGTAACCAGACACTTGCTGGCTGGATAGTAGGCAATGCCAAGCAGAAGTGAAACACGCTTTGAAATGCACTTTGCTCACACCAGCTCCATTCCTTCTCCCCACACTGATTAAGCAGCACGTTAACACTTAACATCCAAGTGCAGTTAGCCTTTCTGTTTCCTCTCCCATCCTACAAACCACAAGAACAATTCTTTGAAACACGATGTGTTCTTGGATTCACTCAGCACTATGTCAGCAATTGATGAGTACGGGTGCCAAAAAGATGCAGCTAAGCATACAGGGCTTGTGCAAGACATTTACATATTGCTAGCTTTAAACTACGAGTCCATCTTGCATCATCTCAATGAGATTCTCGTATCTTACTTAATTTGAAGCAGTGCTGCTGGAGCAAAGCCTTATGGAGACCAGCTGTTTGATGGTAAGCCAGCATGGAACAGATTCTCAGGACTAGTCACACCAAGGCTTGGAATTTCTATTGGAATGATGGTTATTCCCCTTTAACAGAGCTGAGTTTGGCTGGGCTGCACTGTCAGAAGCAGATCACTAAAGCTCAACCCGTTCCCAAAAGCCATAAACCAAGACATGCTGGATGGAAAGCAGTTTAGATGTTTTCTGTTCTTATCTAAAAAATGTAAAAGTGAAAAAAAAAAGTTTAAAAGTCTTAAAAAAATTAAAAAAAATTGAAAGTAAAAAATTTTTAAAAGTTTAAAAAATTTTAAAAAGTTTTAAAAAGTAAAAAAAAATTAAAGTGTAGAAAAGTTTTTAAAAAGTTTAAAGAGTATAAAAAGCTTTAAAAGTTTAGAAATATAAAAAAGGTGTAAAAGTATAGAAAAGTATAGAAAAGTTAAAGTAAAAAAAGTTTTAAAAGTACAGAACATTTTAAAAAGTTTGAAAAGAGAAAAAAGTTTAAAAAGTAAAAAAAGGTTTAAAAAGCATAGAAAGTTTAGAAAAGTTTAAAAACTTTAAAAAGTAAAAAAGTTTTAAAAATTTCAAAACTATAGAAAAGTTTAAAAAAGTAAAAACATTTTAAAAATGTTTTTTAAAAGGTAAATAAAGTTTAAAAATTTTAAAAAGTAAAAAGGAAAAAGTAAAAAAGTTTCTAAAAAGTTAAGCAAAGTTTTAAAAAAGTTTAAAAACTTTTAAAAGAAAGTAAACAAACAAGTAAAAAGAAAAAAAACCCCAAAAACTGGTATTAGTTTGAGGCCAACTCCGAGCCCCCCGCTTGCAGGGGCCCCTCTGCTGGCGGGGTAGCGGCTCCGCCTGTGCTTCCGCAGCAAGAGGAGCGGGGGCAGCTCTGGGCTTGGCCACCGCGGCTCCGAAACTGCGGCCTTTGCCCCCAAAGGCTTTGGCGAGGGCGCCCCCTGTCGGCAGGACGGGCCCCTGCGGGTTTTTCCCCCCCAAAACCACGAGCTCTCACCGGCCCCTCTGCCAGCGCCAGGTTCCCTCTGCCCGCAGGGCTGGAAAGCTGAGCGCCCGCATCGTTCCCCCGCAGGCTGGCTCCCAGCTGTTTGCCAGATGTGATGCTTCTTCCAAACCTGGAGTCCTGTCTCGAGCTGCCCTTTTGATGGTTTTGAAGCCTGAAGAAGTGGTTTTCAGACACAAAAGGCCTCTGCAGTTCTACAGGCTGGGAAAAGTCTGACTAGAAAGCTGCCTGGAGAAGAACCTGGGGGTGTTGATTGACAGCGACTGAACATGAGCCAGCAGTGTGCCCAGGTGGCCAAGAAGGCCAATGGCATCCTGGCTTGTATCAGAAACGGTGTGACCAGCAGGTCCAGGGAGGTTATTCTCCCTCTGTACTCAGCACTGGTGAGACCGCTCCTTGAATCCTGTGTTCAGTTCTGGGTCCCTCACCATAAGAAAGATGTTGAGGCTCTGGAGCGAGTCCAGAGAAGAGCAATGAAGCTGGTGAAGGGGCTGGAGAACAGGCCTTATGAGGAACGGCTGAGAGAGCTGGGATTGTTCAGCCTGGAGAAGAGGAGGCTGAGAGGAGACCTCATTGTTCCCTACAACTACCTGAAAGGAGGTTGTGGAGAGGAGGGAGCTGGCCTCTTCTTCCAAGTGACAGGGGACAGGACAAGAGGGAATGGCCTCAAGCTCCACCAGGGGAGATTTAGGTTAGACATTAGGAAAAATTTCTTCACAGAAGGGATTATAACGCACTGGAATAGGCTGCCCAGTGAGGTGTTTAAAAGTCAAATAGATGAGGTGCTTGTGGTCCTGTTTTAATAGTGGACTAGTAGAGTTGGAGTTGATGATCTTGAAGGCCTTTTGCAATCTAATGATTCTATGATTAATATAAAAAATCTCTAGTCTTCATTTCCTTAATGCAGTTGAGCTGCTGGATTGTAGCTCCTACAACCAGAAAATGTTATTAATGGAGCCATTGACCCATGGTTCAGGTTGGAAGGGACCTCAAAGCCCATCCAGTTCCACCCCCTTGCCATGGGCAGGGGTACCCATGGGGTTACTCATGCCCATACAACCTGGCCTTGAACACCTCCAGGGAATGGGCAGCCACAACTTCCCTGGGCAACCTGGGTTCTACAGCAGTGGCCAGGGTGAAGGGAAGGAAGTGCCCAAAGGGAAGGAGCAACAGAAGTCTTCCCTGGCTCTGCCTGCCTGGGAAATTCCTGAAGGCAAAGATGTCTCTGAGAGGCAGTGGTTCCTGCCCCTGGAGCTTGGGGCAGCGCTTTGCTGTGCCTTCCTGAGCCCTGGGAGCTTCAGGCTTGCATCCAAATCCTGCCAGGAGACATCACATGTGAGTGGGTTGGTGTTGGGGTGAACGCAGGCTGCACCTCTGGGTGTGTAACTTCCAGGCATATTGAACCCAGTATGCGCAGGGGATTCCCCTCATTTCAGCAAGCCCAGATCCTGTAAATGAGAATTCTGACCCTGCTGGTTATCTGGATGGAGAGTCCCTGCAGGCAATTTATAGACCATATTTCATGACTAACAAAATATGTTCATTGGGATTTTCTGATGGCTTTCAGGTGTAGCACAGCAAGCTGCTTTCATGAGAGCAGAACATAAAGACGACAGCAGTAATGGGCAGGGAAAAAGTCAATGTCCATTGAGCCTGTTCCACAGCACAGATAAGAGAGACACTGAAGCCATTTGTGTGATATGGAGCACTTCAAATCAGCCGCACAGCTACTGCTGTGTGCAAACCCTGAACAAAAGCAGTGAACTGCTGCACAGTCGTGCAGTTTCCCTGTCCAAACCATTCCAATGTAACCCTAAAAAACAAACCCCGAACAATTAACTTTGCTGCTCAGCAAGGTTCAGCACCCTGCAAATTCATTTGCATTACTTCCCATATCGAGTAATTTAATTTATTGCACACTGGTCTCTGGAGATTTGATACAATATGTGGAATATTTTGAAACTTCACAAAGTGGAATATTTGATTTAAGCTAAAGTACTGTTAAGTTTTATCTAAGCAGTTGTGGTTTTTTTCAGCAGTTAGACAGAATGCCCCTCTGCTAGTATGTTTTCTTTAAAACGGTGTTTTCCAGACATTGTTCTTTGGAGATGATAATGCCTTGGGTGAAATATGATCCGTTACTACTTTTGTAATCACCTCTCTTTGCAGTATTTTCTACCTTAAAGCCAAGGCCAAGCAGAGAACTGGAGTCAGCTCCAAATTAGCAAGAGTTTTGACTGTTGTGAAGTTTCGTAACATTAAAATTAGACCTTGGAAAGAAATAGAATATGCATAAGATTTCTGAGAAAATTTATCCACATGCATATAAGTGGGAAATATATTCTGTAACAGCTTTTGTCTCATTGCACACCATTGATGATCACTCCCTTGTATTGCTCAGGCCTGATAAAGGATGCTTGCTTTCTGAACTTCTAAAATGAGTCTTAGAGATTTTTATTTGCTGGCATTTTCAGTACCAGATAAAAACATTTTAGTTTTGTTCCAAACAAAGAATTTTAGCAAGTTATAATTAAGAAGTTGCTGCCAACATCTCTCTTTTGTTTATATAATCCACCACAGCTTGGTAAAATAGTCCTTATTCTCTACTGCTTCTGTGCAGAGTTGCTTACCATTATGCTCTCCATACAGAGACTTTTACCAACAAATGCTACTTCCTTTCTGTCTGGAATCTTATTTCTTGTTCAGTGGCAGGGAAGGCTGTGGTGTTTACAGCTACTTGCTGTGCCATTGTAATCTCGGAGGAAATTATTATAACCTTGTCCTGAGAATCCACATTTATCTCCCTAAATTGCTACAAGGCAATTAAGGCTGAAAAAGCAATAGATACAACTTTTCAATCAAGAAACTTAAAAGCAATGCAAATACCATTGTATTAATACCATTTTTCTCCTTCTGACCTGCAGAATAAAGAATTCATCTGTGTTGCTTCCCATATGTAGTTATTTCACTTACTGCACACTGCTTTGAGCTGCATACCTATGTTCTTGGGTTTATTCACGCACTCAGAGAGCAAGCTTGTAGAGCAGTTTAAAAAGAAAGCAACCCAGAAGAGTGTACGTATAACAAATCATATGTAGTCACTTTAGTACAAAGATTGGCGGGCAGTTTGAGGAATAGTTTCACCATTGATTGCAGATCGAATAATCTGCTCTGCTGATTCTGCTATAGAGCTGGGAAGTTCTAGTAAGAAAGTGGCAACAAACATCTCCAAGGTCATCTTGACAGGAATGGCCCCCACAGCTTAAACCACATGGCGTTTGAAATGCTGAGCATCTAACATCACTGTGTAACATCTTTTGAAAAAAAGGCATGCAAACTCACTAACACAATGGATAAGTGCTGTTGAAAAAAAAAGTTACCCAAATCTTTCTCTCTCAAGTGGAAGCAGATAATATTTCATATCAAGTGCAATTTTTCTTTTAAACAACTTTATCTTCAGGCTTTTAAAGTATTTTACAGCTACTGTCCAGTCTGTAGCCAACGCTTCATTCACTGCTCTTTCAGTCAATGTTTGGAGTCTTCCTAGAGAGATGCATAAATCCTGGACTCTACTGATCATGCCTGCTCAGCAAGAATAACATGCTTTCAGGGATTGACCACCTTGCCCCCAAGACAGCGAGTTTGGTGTAAACATGGGAAGGATTCCATGGTCATTAATTTTNCCTAAAAAACAAACCCCGAACAATTAACTTTGCTGCTCAGCAAGGTTCAGCACCCTGCAAATTCATTTGCATTACTTCCCATATCGAGTAATTTAATTTATTGCACACTGGTCTCTGGAGATTTGATACAATATGTGGAATATTTTGAAACTTCACAAAGTGGAATATTTGATTTAAGCTAAAGTACTGTTAAGTTTTATCTAAGCAGTTGTGGGTTTTTTCAGCAGTTAGACAGAATGCCCCTCTGCTAGTATGTTTTCTTTAAAACGGTGTTTTCCAGACATTGTTCTTTGGAGATGATAATGCCTTGGGTGAAATATGATCCGTTACTACTTTTGTAATCACCTCTCTTTGCAGTATTTTCTACCTTAAAGCCAAGGCCAAGCAGAGAACTGGAGTCAGCTCCAAATTAGCAAGAGTTTTGACTGTTGTGAAGTTTCGTAACATTAAAATTAGACCTTGGAAAGAAATAGAATATGCATAAGATTTCTGAGAAAATTTATCCACATGCATATAAGTGGGAAATATATTCTGTAACAGCTTTTGTCTCATTGCACACCATTGATGATCACTCCCTTGTATTGCTCAGGCCTGATAAAGGATGCTTGCTTTCTGAACTTCTAAAATGAGTCTTAGAGATTTTTATTTGCTGGCATTTTCAGTACCAGATAAAAACATTTTAGTTTTGTTCCAAACAAAGAATTTTAGCAAGTTATAATTAAGAAGTTGCTGCCAACATCTCTCTTTTGTTTATATAATCCACCACAGCTTGGTAAAATAGTCCTTATTCTCTACTGCTTCTGTGCAGAGTTGCTTACCATTATGCTCTCCATACAGAGACTTTTACCAACAAATGCTACTTCCTTTCTGTCTGGAATCTTATTTCTTGTTCAGTGGCAGGGAAGGCTGTGGTGTTTACAGCTACTTGCTGTGCCATTGTAATCTCAGAGGAAATTATTATAACCTTGTCCTGAGAATCCACATTTATCTCCCTAAATTGCTACAAGGCAATTAATGCTGAAAAAGCAATAGATACAACTTTTCAATCAAGAAACTTAAAAGCAATGCAAATACCATTGTATTAATACCATTTTTCTCCTTCTGACCTGCAGAATAAAGAATTCATCTGTGTTGCTTCCCATATGTAGTTATTTCACTTACTGCACACTGCTTTGAGCTGCATACCTATGTTCTTGGGTTTATTCACGCACTCAGAGAGCAAGCTTGTAGAGCAGTTTAAAAAGAAAGCAACCCAGAAGAGTGTACGTATAACAAATCATATGTAGTCACTTTAGTACAAAGATTGGCGGGCAGTTCGAGGAATAGTTTGACCATTGATTGCAGATCGAATAATCTGCTCTGCTGATTCTGCTATAAAGCTGGGAAGTTCTAGTAAGAAGGTGGCAACAAACATCTCCAAGGTCATCTTGACAGGAATGGCCCCCACAGCTTAAACCACATGGCGTTTGAAATGCTGAGCATCTAACATCACTGTGTAACATCTTTTGAAAAAAAGGCATGCAAACTCACTAACACAATGGATAAGTGCTGTTGAAAAAAAAAGTTACCCAAATCTTTCTCTCTCAAGTGGAAGCAGATAATATTTCATATCAAGTGCAATTTTTCTTTTAAACAACTTTATCTTCAGGCTTTTAAAGTATTTTACAGCTACTGTCCAGTCTGTAGCCAACGCTTCATTCACTGCTCTTTCAGTCAATGTTTGGAGTCTTCCTAGAGAGATGCATAAATCCTGGACTCTACTGATCATGCCTGCTCAGCAAGAATAACATGCTTTCAGGGATTGACCACCTTGCCCCCAAGACAGCGAGTTTGGTGTAAACATGGGAAGGATTCCATGGTCATTAATTTTCATGTGATTGTTCCAAACCCTTAACCACTACTGTGGAGGGTAAGTCTTAAAGGAATGGATACTAGCCAATTGGTTTAATTTTTTTACATGATTACTGCTGGAAAAATCAGGAAAAACCTGAAATATGGAGTGTGTAGGGGAAAAGTACACATGATTCAGTGAGAATATTTAGTATTCCAATTGACCTTTTTGGGACCTAATCCTCACGTGAGAAAATTGTCAGTGTTTTGCAGCTCACAGAGGAGTCCTGTAAAGAACATTCTTGCATGTCATAGTCTCATGTCTTACCTGGGAGTCCTGCCTCATTAGCTGGGGATCACTGTTCAGTGCATCAGATGCTGTGTAAGTCATTTTTTTCCACTTCTGTACATTATGCAGGTCCTTCTGTAATAAAAACAAGACAAGGAAACTACAAGAAAGACTCAGTTCCAGATGAGCTTATTCTATTTTCTTGGTGATGGCAAACCTCACTGGTAATGTGTGGATGGACTGATGATCCTGTCTTGTTCGTGGGATTCAAAAGCATATTTTGCTTACACTACTGTAAGGTTAGCTTAGGGGTTTGAAATGCTAAAAACAATTATGAAGAGTAATTTCTTACCGGGTATCAACCAATACTGCTTTAACAAGTACCAAGATAGAGGTGAACATGATTTCTCATGTAATGCCTTCTCCTGAAGGCATGATTTTTTTTTTAAATAAAAAGATAGGTGTGACACCCAAAGGTTAACAAGATACCTAAGAAGCTACTACCAGAAAGAATATCTCCTTGTATAAGAACAAAAAGTCCTCATTCTGCTCCCAGGAAAACCTAAAATCAGTCATGAATTTTTCCAGTGAATTCCCTTCCTCATTTATTCCCAAAGGAAAGTGGATAAGGTGGTAATTTTTTTCAGGTTATTAAATCTGAATCAATAAAGTTCCAGAGAAATTGTGACCACTAAGAACATAGTTCTGAGTAACCAGTTTATCATCTTCATCTGCGCGAAAGTGGTAAATTCAGGAAAAAAGCGATAACATTGCAACCACTGATTAATGTCCAAGAGTTCAGCTATTATTCAAGCATGTTAACAAGCCAGCTGAGGTACGTATGCAGCTATCAAGTAACAGATGATCTGTCCTGTTTATGTATACAAGTGTTGGATGCCAAATGAGGGTGAAGGGGTTAATGGCAAAGTGTCCAGTAGCAAGTATGACATACCAGTTCAAGGCATTCCCCTGCCTTTACTTCTGTCTCACTCTCATGGCAAGCTCCCCTCTTTCAGCTGTGCCATTCCCATTGTTTGCCAAGCTATTCTGTGAACAGGATCATGCAAGTGACACTCAAAGGTGCTTTTTTTTTTTTTTTTTCTCCTATAAATTTTTTTTTTTATTTTTTTTTTTGTTTTTATTTTTTTTTAAATTTGTGTTTTTTTTTTTTTTTAATGCAGCTCATAAGCATTGTGATGGCACCGGGGGGGTAAGGCAGCAGTATGAGAGAAAGGTGAGGTGACAGGTGATGTGTTGCCACCCAGAAAACTGTTTATGCAGCTACTCTCTCAAACAAAGGATTGCTGTTAGTGCTTTTACACATTACATTCATACACCATGAAAATATAGACTAATAGTGTGAAATTCTAGCCTCAGTGGATTTTAGAGGCAACCCAAGCTCCTTTTTTCCTCTGGACACATGAAGTCTCTGCCCTTTCAGTTCCTCTAAGGTGACACTAAGTAGGGGCTGAAGACCTTGGTTGAAATCCTGGCAGGAGGGCAGTTCCTGATGACAAGTGGCACTGACCTGAGGGGTGGGGAGGAGCAGGTTTCACATCAGCACTTCTCATAAGTTTAAAACAAAACCTCATTCTTTGATATCACCAGTAAAAAACCACAAACAAGCGTAGTGCAAAGTCTTACCTTAAAGCACCCATCTCCTTTCAGATGAACTAAGGCATCTTGAGTGAGAAGTGAAGTAGGTTAAGCAGAGGTACATCCCCTTCTGTCAGTTCTGGTAATCAATGGCAGAGAAGCAGAGTGGCAGCCATGCAGTAAAAACCGTGGCTGCTAAATTTACCACAGCTGATTTATCAATGCTCTTACTCATCTGGAATGTACCCACATGAACAGCCCTGCTGAAATCAGCTTGTAAATTAGATAAATGTCACCCACACCCATTTTAAGGTTCCTTTTTGCCCAGATGGCATAAAGAGGGAGGTGGGGGTTGTATATAGGGAAAGGAACAGGTGTTGGGACTAGGATTTTGGAATCAGTAGGGCAAGTCATCCAAGTGCTTGGCAACATATGCAGCTGTTTACAATTTCACATAAGTTTGTGAGAAAATCTAGACTGCAGCTTCAGAATGTGAATATGCATCCATGCATGCAAAGCTCTTGTGCTCTCACAGGGGGTATCAGCACACAATTAAATGGAACTATTTATATTTACTAACTACAGTGCTGAAACAACAGTGCAAGTCTTGGTTTGCAATCTAAGAAGATCCATTTTCCTGCCAAATATACATGAATTAAATTCACCTCATGCAATTCCCTGAGAGAACTGGAGATTAAAGAGAAATCTGCTCCGTTTAACTCTGGAGAATAACCTCAGTGAACTAACCCTTGATTGCTAATTGAATGACATCAGAAAGCAGCCATCAGCAGTGCTCTGCCAATTTCCTAGACACTGGAGAGTTTTGCTAAGAGTTGCATTAAATGATCTGTCATCAACTCAATATTAATCTCCCAGTATTTTATTACTCAGTCTTAAATAGGGCCTTCTGGAGGGTATGATTTATTGGTGATGGGAGTCAGTAATTACAAAGTGAGGTATAACATAAAAAAAAACGTGGCAAGTGAGTTAGAACAGTGTCTGGGGACCATTTGATATTGTGCTGGCAAACAGAACATGTTATAAAACCGTTTTAGAGAGAACAGATATAATGCAAGCATCTAGCTGCTAAAGTACGAGAAGGAACCCTGAAGAAGAAAATTACGTTTTTCATTTCTCATGTTAAGGTATAACTTTTCAGGCTACGCTCCTTTAACAGTGGATTCTGCCTAAACAGACTACCATGTGGATGCACCAGGTTTCTTGAATGTGCTGCAGGAGTGGACACATTTTTTAAATGTGTAGTAATGGCTGTACGTGAGATGCCATGTTCCATGCTCTGCTCTTTGGTTGCCATATGGCTGTTGACAGTCTCGCTGTACTCAGTGGTGAAACGGCTCCAAGTAAGAGCAGGGTTAAGCTGAGGAAATGTGCACTATCCATGTGCCTAACACTGACATAACTCTGGTTTAGTTAAGAGAATATTTCACTAAAGTGGAAAAAAAAATCACACTGAACTGTTACAGTTCAGATATCCAACCTGAGACAATACGGACAAATAATATGTATTGTGAAGGGTCGGTAAGAAAAGCTAAAATCAAAGCGTACACATCACCAGCTGTCACAGGGTAGGGCATAAGGCTGATAAAAAGATAAATGGCTTTGGAAAGCGTCACTGAGTTATAAGGAAGACTTAACCCATGAAACACCAAACCAACCATACAATCTGATGTTCCTACAGCCACCATTATTGCACAACAAAGCATAAGTAACAGCAGGGGAGTTTAGTTCAGCTGTATCAGTGCTTGGAAAGACCAGAAAAATACTGAAGCATTCCCCTGAATTGGCTGCTCATTGCAACAAACCCTCTGCCTTGAAGAACTTGCATTCTTAGTAGGTAAAATTGGCAGATGGCACTAGAAAGAGGTACATTTTACGAGATAAATGACCAGTAGTAATGTACCTTGCAAAGAATAATAGACCTCAATGAAGAGCATTTCTTCACTAAACAGCAGTTTGAAAATGTATAGCATAATGGAAAAAAAATTAAAAATCATTACTGATATTACTGCATTATGAGAAACGGCTGAGAGAGCTGGGGTTGTTTAGCCTGGAGAAGAGGAGGCTGAGGGGAGACCTCATTGCTCTCTGCAACTACCTGAAAGGAGGTTGTGGAGAGGGAGCTGGACTCTTNGTATTATTAGGGAATTTGGAATGTCTCTAAGCAAAATAGAGACTGCATACTGATTTGGGGTGGATTATTGCTTTCCCACTCACCATTGTTTTTAATATGCATTCAATGACTGAATTACTGCTCTTGAAATACTAACTGTTCAGATATAAATCAACTATGCAGATTGTGTAATGGGATAGCAATACTTTAATATCCTTGTGTTATTGTTTGTAATAGTGTATTCTTCAAGTTTGTGAGAGCAAATCAAGAGTATGACAGAGAATCTCCATATGTATCTGATGTCACACACTGCGATAAAAGTGAAACTGAAACTGCATCACCCATTTTTTTCTTTTGAATGTATAAAGTAATTTCATTTTCCCAGCCACTATAAAAGCTATAACTTGAATTCAATGTAATTATCTACAACTGTGCCTTGTTTCCTGAATATGTAGATGGAAATGTAAAGAAAATAAGTGGAAACAAATAATGATGGAAAACCAATTACTGAAAACTGTAGGAATTGGTTTTCATAGAAATTAAGTATAATATTTTGAATTTTGTAAAATAGCAATAGAATTTATATAAGAAGCTAATAATCTAAGAGTTTATGGGGAAAATGTTCTGATCACGTAATTTCTTAACAGGACGGTAAAAATACAGACGTGGTCACAAGTAAATGTCATTTAGAATTCCTAATAAAAAGTCTGTGTAGTCATGTAACTTCATATTACAGCTCTCAATTGCCCATATTCCTGTTTATTTATATTCTATGAGAATTGGATCCACAATTAGATTGTGTTCCTGCTGCAAGCGGTTCTGCGTGGGCTGACTTCATTGGCTGTTCAAGATTCCCTGAGTTACCTGAAGCTCCAGGCAGGTGAAGTGTGGAACTCCCAGTAGGACAAAACCTCGAGCTGAGGCAGGTTCCTTCAGCATTTTATTCACTTGAGAGAAGGGACTTCTGTTCTCATATAAGCAATACGCAAGTTGTTATTGATGTCCTTGCCTATATGATCAAAAAGCCTCTTTCACACTGGATGGCTCCTGGCCATTAGTTAAGTCCTTACACACAGCTGATGTACCACCTACCCCCAGAAAGGCATGAGCAAGGGTGCATAACTTCTCAGAGCACTGACAGTACAGGTCCTGAGTCCATACTGGAACTTAGCATACAAATAGGATGACCAGAATTTACAAGGGAAATTTCTAGCCTATGTACTATTGTCATTTACAGTAAAAAAGAAAGAAAAAATATTCATCTCTAGAGATTATTTACCTCGCAACCCAATAGTGCACTTGGAAATTACTGTACCCTAAAACAGCTCTGATAAGCAAAGATGAAACTCAAATAGCTAAAAGGGAACTAGCAGATTTCTTGCTTAGTATCAAATCCTGTTTTAAAACTTTCTGCTCTTAAAGACATCCTGTTTATATATTTAATCAATTAACTGGATGTAATAGAGAAAAAAATGCCTGCAATGCTCTATAAAACACATACTTGCGAAGTTGGAGTAACTCAGCTTTAAAGTAAACAACTAAACAGTTTGGGAAATTCCCTAAATCCCTGATAGATTTTGTTTCTGTTTCTCTGGAAATGGTTTTCTGATTTTTCTGGGAGCGTACCGTGGTTCAATGGTAGGCATTTAGAAAAAAAAAATCCTTTGTTTCTCTTTTTTTCTTTCCTTCCCTGAATGTTATTGAAGATTTCAATTTGATAAGATGATCTGCCTCTGGCAAAACCCTACACCTGTGTTAAGCTTTCCAGTGAGCTTCTGGATGATGATGTGAGATTCAGAGACCTCAGAGGGTTGCTTTTATTTGTTTTGGTTTCTCTGGTTTAAGATCTTCTTGCTTTTAAAGATCATTTGCAAGCCTTCTGCAAAGAAAATAAAGACATGGGACAGGAGGAAATATTTTGGATTCCCAATATAGTCAATTGGTCTCTTATCAAATAAACAAGCTCCACCCTAAAACTAGGCAGGTTGCATGCATACATGTCTACCCACAAAATTGCTCACGTATACCATTTCTGTTGAAAGGCTATTCTTGAACATCTGTCTTCAGACAGGTAGAAACCTTTTCATATATATAGCTCAAGAATATGTAGAAATTATACCTATTTATGCTTCTCCTAACATTACTACTTATCAAAGATAGCTCTTGTCCTTACAAGATCTTTAGTGTGCTGTAATCACATAGGCACTGTTCCTACCACATCTCAGACTTTATTTGTCTAGAACGAAATCTCAAAAACCAAACAGATTCCTCATTTCCTTAATCTTTCCAACAGTTTTTCCATGTACCTATACTAGTTTTGGTTCATCTTTCTTATCACGACTGAGCAGAAATGTATGCAGAATTCCAGATGAGGTTTTGCTGGGTCCTTGCATAATTACATAGATATTTCTCTCCTTAGCAACAGAAATACACAAATAAATAAGCCCATTACCATGCATATGAGTTCCTATTTAAATTCCTTTTTTTGCCTCCCCCTTGCATTAGTGCCTCAGCAACTGTTACTGACTAATATCCCTTTGTTTGTTCATTCCATGGTAATTTCCAATTGATGACTCTCCACCTTGTAACTGAAATTCTTGTTAGGAGTTCTTCAGGTCTGCAACTGTGCACTTTGCACCATGACATGATCCTAGTTAATCTCATCTAGGTTCCCTTTGCCACAAAAGATTGGACCAGATGAGTTTCTAACGTCCTTTTCAACCTGGGTGGTTCTACGATTCGTTGATTCTATGATTAATTATCATGGCATTTCTATTCTCTTCCGCAAGGTCATGTAGTTTCTTTTGCATGATATTTCAGTCTTCTTCTGTGCTAATTGTTGCTTTGTATCCAAAGTGCTTACCAAAGATGCTGAACAAGAGCAATCTGCGATCAGTCCTTGAGAACCAACACTTACAATCCCCTCTTTAGCACAATCTTTTCCAAATAAACTAATGCCTAGCTCCCTGGTTATTTTTCAGTTCTTGTACTATTTCACATGATCCTCAGCTGAAGTAATTGTATCTCGCATATGAAATATTTAAGCAGAGTCATGTTGATTTTTCCTTACCCTCAATTATTTTACCTGAGACAGATAACAAGCTAGTGTTCTCAAAAATTACTTTACTATCGGAAGACAATCCTTAATAATTTCCTTATACCAAGAATGATTACTTGTGACCCTTGCTCAGAATCTCAAGAGTTTTGACATTTTAATAATTTAGAATCTTGAAAACAGGACAAGTTCATTATGAGAAAGTTAAACGTGAAAGTTCTAGATAATTGGAGACATCCATCCATAACTGAGTTCTGAAGGGAATGGTCTGTGATAGACTTAATTTAACAGCACCTGGATGAGTGCAGCATGTTGTACTGGCAGTCTACAGAACTTACTAAACACATACAATAAAAACTCTCCTGATGCAGATTTAAAACAAATGCACCTATTAGAGACATCATTTTCTATTTGGCCACATGAAGAAGTTGCTTCAGGATTAGATAAAGCTGTGAAAAGCAGGATGCTGATGAAATTGATTCAGTACCAACTCCTCAAATTAATATTTTCATTTGACACCAAGACAGCCCTTTGTGGTTTAGTTTATCCACTTCTGCACAGGACTGAAGTTTCCCTTAGAGCAGACCATACACATGACTAGTAAAGAACAGATTATTTGCAAAAGCTATGCCAGCTGTTTCCAGAATAGTCAACCCCATACATTTGATGTCATGGTTTAAAAATTCTACAGTGGGAGAAAAAAAAATCTTAGTATGTTTTTATGGATTTTTTTTTCCATAGGAATGAGCTAGGAAAAAGTCTGAATGAGGACCAGAAAAGGAGCATGCAGTCCCAAGGTTTATTGTTACCATGGTTTCCTTATTAAGAATTACTCACTTCAAATTCGCCTGTAGCTGTCCTTGAGCTAAATATTAACCAGTCTAGTACGCATAGTGCCACACGTTCTCTGAGGCAGCTGTGGGACTGTTTCTACTTCCAGTGGAATCAATATAAACCCCTCATTTCTGCAAAGAATTAATCCAAATTCTTTCACTCCCTTGTGGATGTGTGCCCACACCACATGCTGTATGTACACGTGAAATGTTTCTCCAGTGACCGCTTGACAATAACTCAGGGGGTTACAAACAGAAAACTCCTACCCTCCTATGAAAAGAATTACAGTAGTCTTTGTAACAGTAAATAGACCCACCACTTCTCCTGCTTATCAGACTTGCTTCCTTCCTGTGACAGGAATTATATCAGCACACTGATGGGAAGAAGAGAAAAGGGATTTTCTTTTTAATGGTTGTTTTATCTATCACTTTCACTGAGGCACAAGTTCTAGACTGATTCAGAGATGGAAACCCCAAATGCGATGCAGCAAAGTGTAAATCTGTGGACAGGAAACAGTAAGGGTTTTATAGGCTAGAGTAAAGCGTATGACACTTCTAAGTACATTTTAAAATACTGCACAGACACCTTCTTTAATATTGAACTGATCAAAGTGACCACACATAAGAGCCCTTAATCATAGATGGGGTGTACCAGTGAAGTTCAATTTCTGTATGTTCTTAAAGATTAGCCTTGTTCCTCTGACACTGATAACATTAAGCGATGTTGTCACCAAACTCCATAGGAACAGAAGGAAACAGGAAGAAGTAAAAAAAAGTGACATTTGAAATAAAATTATGAGCGAATATTAAGGCTACTGCAAATACCAAATGCAGGTGAGGTCAGCAGTGAAAGATTCCAGGGAAAAGAACAGAAAGTCTGTAGAACAGGCTGTTTTAAATATGTTCTCTAAGAGGTGTGTCTTTAGCAAAACTCTAGATGAGTACATGAAGATACTTACAAATATTCACAAATGTGAATGTAAAATATCAATGGGATGGATCACGACTTTCTGATCAGCTCTGTTGAGGCACATTAGTTGATCTCTCTTGTACTCACACCAGCAGTTTTGGGAAGCTTGAATTTGCCTTTCTGTTGATTTTTTTTTTTTTACCTTTGGAGGCTAAAATTCTCTTTTCAAAATATGATGAATTTAAGTCTGACTAAAAAAAACCCTGAAAGAAATGAATAGACAAATAGCTGAATTGGACCCTATCTGCTCCCAGAATTAATGCTTTTATCTGTGAATAAGTTTGCACTGAGCATTTTGCTTCTTCATTATGATATCAGAAAATAAAAAAGCCAAATCTAGACAAACTGTAACCTTCATTGTGAACCTAAAAGGCAAAATCCAGCATTCTTGGCAACCCTCGTCTACATTACGCATCCAGAAACAAGACTGCAATTCACAGCACTCCCCACATAAGCCACCATCTGAACATAAAAAAGATCCTTCCCTAGATACCTGCATCTGAAAATCCTGTGAATGTAATACTGACCATATCTGCAGGGAAGAAATCAAACTATCTGGAAGCTTTCTAAAGGTAGAACGCATCAAGCGGAACAAATAATTTTTGTGACTGCAATACCCTGCTGCAAAAGCAGACATTTGGACTTGAAAAAGAAATTTTTGTTGCTTCCTTAACAAATGGGTCCTTTCTGTTCTCCTTTCTGGTTCCCTATTCATGTAACAATTATCCCAAGCTCCAGAACATACTTTCAGTTTTGAAACTTTCTGTAAATCAATATCCTTATGAACAGTTCCTGCAAAGAGTGTGACCAACCTGTATGTGTATCATTTGCTTAGGGATATATAAGCCTGTGCTTTAACAGCTCGTTGGCCTTTTCTACCCATGATTCAGCTACATTTATTCTATAAATACATTGGAAATGCTGGGTTTATTTGGCTTGGGACACTTATTTTGCTCATTTCTTTTGCTTGGGTTCCCTTTGAAGCTAGTCATATGTTATATTGCTTCTGAGAGAAGCCTTGGTTAATCTATTAAACAGAAGAATGATGCATAAGGCTCTTTGGAAATAGTGCTGGGAAAAAAATGATGCAATGGCTGCAGGAGGGAAAAGCACAGGCTTATATATCCCTAAGAAGAATCAAAGAATCTTCTTTGCCCCGGAAGATTCAAAGCCTGCTGTTACTAATCGACATGATGCACAGCTTGGAGCTACACTCTGTGGTTTTGGGAAAGGAACTGGTGGTTGTGAGGCCCCTGAAGGTCTCCCAGCCCTTCCAAGGAATAGCAGCACAACTGTGAACTCAGGTTGCTTTTGCAAGTATGTAATATTGGTGTGAATTCACCTGTCTTCCCCTTTACACCCTGCATAGACATTATACATTTAACAATCAATAAACTCTAACACAGAAACTAAAGTTTTGCAGAACAAGAATAGTGCTTACAGATTAAGAGTGTACAGTACACCTCAGATTACTGAATGATAAGCTGGAACCCATCTCTAGGTAGATGCTTAGAAGAATAACTGTGTAAGAAGGATGATTTCACACAGGGAACTAGATCTCTTCTTTTAGAAGAAAGCATGTGTGGGACAAAAACCTTAGGAAGACTCTTCTGAGATGGACCACTGTTGATCTTTCATCCCATTTTTGAGGGTGTACAGGGCTCCACAGGAGAGATCATGCTTTTGCACCAGCCCTGACCTCAACTAGCTACTTTCCATTCCCAGCCCAGCTGCACACACCTATTTAAGGGATGTGAGGCATCCTCTTTCCCTCTATCCTATGCCATAACGAATTTTTCCAGACTGGATGGGAACTATGCTCCTCCTCCTCCATCACACCTCTAATCATCTCAGATTACCCAGTGGCACCCAAGGAGTGAAGGAATGCAGTTGGGTGGATGAAGTTGCTTAAGATAGCTTCCTTTCTCGAGGGTGACACAGAGATCATATCAAGGACAGTATCTAAAATGCAAGATTTCAAGTGTCCTGAAACTTTCATTTTCCTTGGCAGGAACTGCACTAGAATTGCTTTGCAAGATGACTCAGTTCTTACAGGACCGTAAGAAACTTTGAAGACTGTATTCAGATTGTAGATAGCTTCGCAAAAAAAAATCTTCTTGGGGCAACCTAATGAAAACTTTTAAAAAAACCAGCAGCTCATGCCTGTTACATGGAGTTTCTAGCCTAAGGCAATAGCATGAGAGGGCCCCCTTTAGAAGGAAGAGTTGACCACAAGGTTTCCCCAATTCCATCTCAGCAGCAATCAGCAATGCATTGTTCTACTAAAGAAGTTAAAAAATGAAAAAACTCTTTTGGACATTTCAGATCATATTCTGCTCATAAAAACTATGATCCTGGTGAAGGGAGAAATCAATCCCATAAGCTGAACTGAAAAAACAAATCCAAATACTGAAGAAAGTTGGCAAAGGGGTGGAGATTTTATTATCCAAAAGTGCTCTTTGACTGGGAAATATTGCAAGAAAAACTCTTCACTTGACCCCAGCATATAGAATTTATATTTCTAGATCCTGACACTACTAAGAATCTTCAGAGAAAGTAAACAGTTTTCTTTGTATTTCTCACTAACATTGCCATAATTCTTCCTTTTCAAAATACATGGTTTGGAGACTGTTTTTCTTGCAAACAGTTATCAAACATCTTCAGTCTGCACATGGAACAACACGCTTGGCTGAACTCAATTTGCTCCGTCCACGGATGACATTTACAGGAAAAAATATCCAAGATAAAGGAGAAAGAAATTTGTTCATTTCCAGTGGGTGCAATAAAACAGCAAATTTTAAAATTTGCTCTTTAAAACAATGTGTAGGACTAGAAAACTCAGTTTTGCTTTTCTTCCACTCCAAGCAGACAACCTCATTAGAAATTAGCCAAGCCATATTTCAGGATATAAAACAGTCCAAGAAATAATGTCAGTAGGGCTGATGACTAGGGATATTAAGGAAATAAAGACTAGGAGAAACTCATTTGTTACACACACTTCAAAAGCGGAACCAATGAAGAGATGATAAGCAAATATTAAAACAGCTCATGGGAAGATTAGAATTAGACTTTGGATTTGACCAGTAAAGAAAAAGCAGAGATGTTATAAACTGAAGAAGGTGGAGAACATCATAAAGATGGGACACTGCTTTTATTAAGCAAACCTGTTGAGATAAAAAAAACCCAGCAGCCATAACAGGATATACATGGATGACAAGTGACAAAGGGTTACTGGCAGTGGATGTATGGGAGAAAGGCATCCCAGCTCAGGGCTGGTACTCATCCCCATCTACGTTGTCATGGAGTGGTGGGCTGCATCGCACTTTGGCATTTCTGAATGCAAAACCATGGCTCGAAGGTTCTACCAAATATGAAGTCACAGTGTGAGCTGTCCTATTTTTCATTCAGATGTTTTCCTGAGATTCAGAAGGCTACAGCACTTCATCGTGGAGAAGAGCTGTGTGGTGAAGTCCAGCCCTTTTCAGTGGAAGACCTGCACCGTAAGCAGGCAGTTCTTCAAATCTCCCATTGATGGCACTTTCACACATCACATTTAAAGGTGATCAAGGACTGCTCTCATCTTGGCAGGCAGCTGGCAAGCACATCGGGCCTTGGTATGGTCACAAAGTTCATGGTGCAGTGCAATAGTGGACAGATCTTTTCATGATCCTTCAACACTTCACTCAAGTGTTTCATTTCATCTGTTAGCTTTCCAATTTCTCTTTTCAAGGAGGTATTTTCTTGCTCAAGAGACTCATATTCCTGGAAAGAGAGAAAAAAACCACCCTACTCATAGTCAAAACATTCCTTTCAGTGCTTCCACCTTGAGTATACTCATGTAACTGTAGAAGAACTGCCTAGTTTCTTATCACAATGTGTGACACGTTAAGGAAAGACAGACATAGCCTGAGTGCTGGACAGGGCAAGTGCTTTATGACCTGTGCCCTGACCATGCTGTGATTCCTTTTGTGGTCCTGGAGACTAGGAGGTGCTGCTGCCCCTCAGGGGTCCCTACCAGCCCAGGGCTGCAGGCATGGGTGGCTGCAGGCATGGGTGGCTGCACCCAGTGGTGGGAAAGCCTCTGCTGGGAAGAGCCAACCCTGCTCTGCACTGTCAGAGCACTGAAAATGAAAGCACCAAGTGCAGGTAGGTGCTGGGAAAACCCAGTGCCTGGCACTGCTGGTGAAGAAAGGGCAGCCCCTGCCCTGTGTCAACACAGGGAAAGGCTGTTTACCCAAGTGCCAGCTGAGATGCACACCTAGCACAACGTGTCCAGTGCCAGACACTTTCCTGCAGCCTGGGTGAAGCTTGTAGCCACCTGCTCCATTGCCCAGGAACTCGAGTAGGAGGAGGGGAGCATCATGCCAGCTTGTTCCTGGCGCCACTTTGTTATCAGGCGTGACCACTGCTTTGGTTATCTGCAACCCAGACTGCTTTTGAACTAAGGCTTCTCTGGCAATGAATAAGCTGCTATTAACTGCAAGGGAGTTTTGAGATGCTCTGCGGCGTACATCTGTAAAGGATGCGAGACTCGCGTGTCACACTTTTTTTGATAACTGCATGTCTCAAGTGTCTCTGCTATCAAGACTTCTCATCCCAAAGAGAAAAGAGCTAGAGGTTCAGAGTTAGCCCACGGAAAATCTGCAGGTGTCTGCACCTCGCTGCCAGCTCAACACTTACCCACTCAATCTCACCTCCCCGGGAAAGCTTCAGAGCAAACATCAAAGCCTACACGTGCCTTAAAAAGCCTATTTACCAGGCAGAAGGGAGAGCCCCCCTTGCAATTCTCTTCTGGACTGCCTCTGCTGCCCTTTGCTGCAGGAGTATGGATCCCCCAGCCCTCCCTCACATCCTTAAACCACCCATCACCTCTCACCCACAGACTAGAACAGGCACAGTCCTCCTAACACGTTAATCTCGCCAACTTCAGCCAAGTTGTCCATCCCTGACTATGGCTCTGCTCACCTCTTGTTGCAGAGTAACTGTTACTCTCCTGTTGCTTTGTCCTGTTCTCAGGGATGAGACTATAAAATTGTTCTTGCTAAGAATGAATTCCTATTCAACCAGATCTACCTGCACCTAGGAAAACCTCCTTGCCTGAGGATGAAGATTCCCAGCATTAGGAAGGTGTTTGAGTTTAGGAGGAACATCAGAGAGGCCTCAGGAAAGCATGAGGGCCCAGAAATTATCCCGCAAAAGCCACGGACTAGCCCTTTCCAGAAGTACCCTGCACCTGGCTTTCTCAGGCGCTGACTCAGAGGCAACCTGGGAAAAACCAAATCCCAAACTCCCCACACTGCCTCCCTTGGCCTCCGCAGACTGTCAGCAGATCCTTCCACCCTGAGAAAGAGAAAAGCCTGGGCTGAATCTCCAGAGCTGAACAAGTGACTCGGTCACAGTCGGAGCAACAGAACTAGCATTTACCCCAAGAGCACGGGCTACAACAAAAGCCCTGTTGTGTGAAGTAACATCCAAAACCAGATAAAGGAGATTCCTGTTCTCCAGTGTTTGCTCTGGGGACCACAGAAAACCACACTACGTTGTGATATTGAGAAGAAGCATTAAGAGTTTCTGGAAAATCAGATACTTTCATGGTTTTGGGAAACACCCACTGTTCTTCATGAAAGCATACGAGTTAAGTAGCTAACCAAAGCGAGCCGCTGCGCCTGGAGGTTCTGAGGCTCCTCAGATGCTTTTCCAGGTGGGCATTTCTGCCTCGCACCATGGGTTTAGAACGGACTGAAGCCAGCGCTGCCACTGGGCAGCACGGTCCCCTCGTCCCTGGAAAGGCAGCAAGATTCACCCGCTGCCGGAGCGAACACGACGAGCTCAAACTCTAATCCAGGCGCAAACGGGTTTGTTTTAGCCCGGGAGAGCCCTGCGATGCGGTTCAGAGAGTGGTGCCGGGGAGAGGGAAGGAAGGAGGGAGAGAGAGGAGGAGGCAGGAGGGAGAGAGAGGAGGAGGCAGGAGGGAGGGAGAGGAGGAGGCAGGAGGGCTCCGCTGCCGCCGCCCCGCAGCCCGCGCTCACGAGGAGCCCCGAGTACCGCAAAGCCCATTCACCTCGTGAAGTTTATCCGCTTTCTGGGTCTGCTTCTTCCTGCTCCTCTGCGCGGCGACGCGGTTTTTCTCCCTCCTCCTCACCTTCCTGTCATCCTCCTCGCGGCTCTGGAAGACAGAAGCGGGGTTTTAAGGTTCCCCGCGCCCGGCGAACCGCGCGGCATCCCCGACCCTCTCCCCGCGGCCAGGAGGAGCGGGCGGCGGGGCGGTGGGGAGAGGGGAGCGGGGATAGGGGAGCGGAGCCGCCTCTCCCCGGGAGGGGAACGCGGGTACCTGCGGGCCGCCCTCGCCCCGCGCGGAGCACGACATCCCTGCGGCCGCCACCGAGGGCGGCGGGGGGCAGGGCCGGGGACGCGCCGCCCCGGGGCAGGGATGGGAGGGCAGGGGGTGCGGGGGGAAGGAGGGAAGAGAAGGGGCAGAGGATGCGGGGGGTGGGAGGGCAGGGGCAGAGGCAGAGGCAGGGGGAAGGAGGAGAGGGGATGCCGCGGATAGAAGGGCAGGGACAGGGAATGCGATGGGTAGGAGAGTAGAAGCAAGGGATTGGGAGGGCAGGGCTGGAGCAGGGCAAAGGGATGCGGTGAGTGGAGGGAAGGGGCAGGGGCAGGTGCAGGGGATGCGGTGGGAAGGAGGGCTGGGGATGCGTGGATAGGAGGGCAGGGCAGGGGATGCAGTGGGTCGAAGAGCAGGGACAGGGCTGGAGTAGGGCAAGGGACACAGTGGGTGGGAGGGTAGGGGATGCGGTGGATGGGAGGGAAGGGGCAGGTTCAGGGGATGCGGTNGCGGGGGCAGAGGCAGGGCTGGGGCAGGGGGTGGGGGGGGTAGGAGGGGACCCCCGAGGGCAGTGGGGGAGCGTGGCTGTCACGTGTCCCCCGGCGGGGCAGGGAGCCCCGGGGCTGCCCGGACCCCCCGTCTCGCCCCGCATCCCCCAGTTCCCCGCAGCTCGCAGGGCCCCCCCGGGGACCGCCCGCACCCCCGGGAGGGACCTGCCCCGAATTGCCCCGGAGCGGCTTTTTCTCTGCAGGGAAAACCCGTCCCGCAGCTCCTCCTCCTCCCCCCGGCCCCGGGGTCGGCGCTGCCCCAGCCCCCGCTCACCCCCGGCCGCTCCTGCCCGCCGCGCCGCTGCGACATCGGTCCCGGGGACAGCGGGGACGCCGCCGGGATGCAGCGATTTTCACTTTCGCTACTCGCCCTGTTCCTTTAAATAATAAGGAAATGCCACGGGCTTCTTGTAAAAGCCAAGGACCGCTGAAAACGCCACCAACACAAACCTCGCTGTCCCACTATCCCGTCGTTATTTGACCAATGACCTCGGCGGAGATTCGGATGGGACATTGGGAAAAATCTCTTCACTGGAAGAGACTGCCCGGGGAGGTGGTTGAGTCCCCATCCCTGGAGGTATTTAAAAGACAAGGTGCTTACACACATGGTTTAGTAGTGAACAGGTACAATTGGCCTTGATGATCTCAAAGGTCTTTTCCAACCTAGTGATTCTATGATTCTAAACGAGAGGTGTTTCTTTTTCTCTTCAGACGCTTTCACTACATTTTAATGGAACCATCGTCTTTGCCTTCTGCTCTGAAGGAAGGGAAGGTGTTTGCACCAACAAGTATTATGCTTAAACAACATTCACAGATGAATCTGGATGTGGTACCTCCTGGCTGTGCATGTCCATGTGAGGGCAAGTGCCCCAAACCCACAGGACAGTCTGTCATAAAGCCCCAGGTATCTTAATAAAGCAGATACTTCCCTGTTTTCCTGGTTTCCTCAGAACTTTGAGTCATCCAGCTTAGATGAAAATGAGCTTACAAGACTTGCAAACTGTATAAATACGGACTACCCTTTCAAGAAGATCACAGTTCACACTAAAGTGAGAGACGGTCTCTGCTCTGCCACAGGTTTCCTGGTAGACTCCAGGACTGTCAACATTAGTGAAAAACCTGAGCAGAACTTCCCTGGTGAGAAGTTCTCGTCTTCAGCTGTTCCACCTCACAGCAGCTTGTGTCCCCATCTTCCAGGGTACCCACTCCTTTGCTTTTGCACCTACTCAGACTTTCTCTGACCCTGGAAGAGCGTGAGCCTTCCCCTCCCACGGAGGCCACAGGGACCCAGAAGCTAGATGGATTCCCTTGCAAACAAGCTGTGACTTACCCTGCATACCCAGGCAGTGCCGGCTCTCCCAAGCACCTTACAGCACCCTGGTTTCTCTAAAAGCAGCCTTGCCTCTCCCCTCCTCCATCATGCAACGTGCCAACACCAGGATGCTCGACAAAAGACCACTCAGAGGTGGCAGAAAGCATGGGGTCAGTGCCTTTCACCAGCTGAGGGCATCCAAACCAACATCACCTGAAAGGCAGCCCTAATTTCCAGATGCACTGCTTTCAGTTGCTCCTTTTGAAACAGCCCAATCTTGCATGAACTACACACCATGCAGCTAAAGAGGAGTGAAACTATAGGCACGAGTGGAAATTTTAGTTGGGAGAGTCACTTAAAAAGACCATTGGGCTCCTTGCCGCCTTTGCAGCTTAAGGACAGTTGAAATAAACAGGGTTAAAAGCCACCCTTCTCATAAAAACCTCAGAGAACAGGTGTATTTTCTTCTAATACAACCTATGAACCGCACAGACAAAATACCTTAACAGCCCTTCAGAGTGATCTGCAGGAAAAAGAAGCCCCCTTCCTGCAGAGGAACGTAGACCTGACCCCACACAAAGCCCTTGTGCTTTTCCTGGAGTAAAGCCACCCTTAATGACAACTGCACAAGCAGGCAATCTAACAGTATCAAGCCCTGAGCACCTTATCAAGAACCTATTAGTACTGCATAAATATCTACTTCCTCGAGTAACTCCCACCAGCCGTAGAGTAAGGTTTCCAGGATCCCGCAAGCAAGGGACAAGTCACAGGACAGTCCCCTTGAACCTGAGTAGTCTCTTGTTCCAAGTGGCAAAGGAAATTAAAAGCCAAAATTTGCTTGTGGGAACAAGTTTCTGCTTAGAATTAAAGCTATCTATGGTACATCTGTAGAAATGCCTACACAGTAATTCCAGGTAACGCAGCAGTAAAGGCAGAGCTTTTCTGTGCAGGAGAGAAAACAAGCCCAGAAAACAGTCTAGTAGGCTGAATTTACGTTTTATAAGGGCAGTTTATCAGTGATTTTTGTCTGCGCTGAAGCAGCCTACACACACAGAGCCTGGAGTCACTGAACACAGCTTAGCACAGCTCTTCTGAAGAACAGCTTGTACCACAACTGAGTTTCAGAGCACCAAAGCTTTCAAGCAGACATCGCTGTCCATGTGAAGATTTCTGGAAAGGGAGCTTCCCTGCACACTGCTTTTAATCCCCTTTGTTCAGAAACTACACACAGAAGTCTGTGTGGGTACTGCTCTGCTTTGCAAGTTTTTCTTGGGTAGGGATGGCTCATGCTTACAAAGGGTAAAGCACATCAACAGTTAGTGAGACATTCCATCTCACCCCAAAAAGCCAAGAAATTCAAACCCACTTGAATTGAGCCGTCTTACAAAATTCAACAGCTATATAAAGAAAAACTACCAGACATTTCTTGATGCAACACCAATTCGCCCTGAGTTAAAAATAAGAAGTTTGGATGTTGTGACATTTCAGTAGAAGCCTGATTAGACACTTGTCTTGCACAACCCTGCTGATTTCTATGAAAAGTTAACTGAAGGACAAAAGGCTACTAGAATGGGCAAAAAATTTAAGTACTTCATGTATTTTTGCCAGTGGGAAGAACAGATCCCAGGCACAGCAAGTTGCAGGTACCACTTACTGTAAAAATGTTCAATAATCATTTGAGAAACAGCATTGAACATTGAAGCATTGAGTGTAGCTCATCAAAAAACTTGCATTTACACCTTCCATTGCTGCTAGGCAAGAAAAAGCCACCAGAAATTTGTGAATTCATAGCTTACAGGTTACACTTGGAATTTTTGTTGTTTTCTTTATCCTTCTTTACACCTTTTATTTGGCCAGTGTTTCTTGTTCCGCCTAGCTGCAATTAAAACGAGGCCTGACTGCCCTAGCTCCAACCCTACATCCTTCCAATCCCACACAGATCACCCATCCTGCAATCTCTAAACACTAAAATGCACTGCAGCATGAATTCATTAATTCGCTTAAGTCTTTATCCATAGGGCTCTCTTTCTATTTTCTTAAGGCATTTGCCCCACGTCAGGCTATTTTCCACAGGACCTTCCAGACACACATGCCTCTCGCTAATTATTTTTTGTACTGGCTTATCATTACCTGCAGGGAAGAGTGGGAAATCTTCCCATTAGCATAGAAAACATTCAAATACAATCATGGCAGACATGAAAAATCTTGCAAGGCTCAGTTTAGTCCAGGAACACTTGGAATAAAGAGTATCTGTGGATCTTGAAAGCTATGGTGGAGATTTTCAACCCAGCACAGAGCACACATATGCAAAGGTGCTAGAATAGCAAGTCGCTGTGTGAAAAACTGTCCCAGTCATACATCCCACAGCTTCACAGCTCTAGCCCTTCTCACATCCTGGCCTCTCTTACATTAGATGCTTTGTAGCCCCGATATTAATAACAGTTGTGAGTTCAAAGGCAGCAAATGGAACTGCTTCAGTTACTGGAGCCAAAATTTAACACATTTCTTCTGAAGTACTCACTGTTCAGTCACCATCTAATTCCACGATTAGAACTGACAAAATTATCTGAAACTTTCATCTTTCTTGACTGATTTAATTTACATAAAAACAAATTTGTATATACAAGAGCGAAGGGAAACAAATATTTACATATGGTTAAATACACAAAGTCTCAGTACAGATGCTCACCTTTACAAAATAAATGCTGCTAAAAACCTGTCACATGTTTTCTTGGAAATTATCTTCTTACCACATTACATTTCATTAATAAGGTCTCTAAAAAACCCCCTCCATTTACCATGTGAGAAATACTTTACCTATTAAACACGAGTATTTCCTGCAAGCACATGCAATCATAAACCAGAGAAGGTTATGAACAGTTAAGACACAATGCTCAATTTACTACTACTGAGCAATTGTCTAGGCACTATGTGTAAAGAAAAAACCTAAGTAAGCCAGCTCAACCTCAGACCATTTACTCGTAGCCTATACTGACCTTTAAAGTTTAATCAGACATCACAAAGGCAAACACAACCTGAGTCAGGATCGTGTAATGTGTAGAAATATTGTCCAGGAAACCCCCAGACTGCATAATTGGATCACATGAAATGAAATATCAGGTGGTAAGTTGTGGATGGTTGACAACTTGTTCAGAAGAGTACACTGCAAGTAAATACATAACAATTAAAAATCAAAGTTTAGACACATATGACAGTAAATAAGCCTGTTTGACCTAAATTCAGGAAAGGCAGGATAGCAGAGACCAATATCGCGTTTATGTGGATTTTCTAAAAAGTGCAACACCATATCAGCTCTGGTGTTTTCAATATTCTCCAGTGTTAATTTCTTTCTAATTTATTTATTTAAACAATTGCCACCTGACTCGGTAATAAATGAAGGTGCATTAGGAGAACTAGACATTCTCCAGCATCTGCAGAGACAAGTTTAATGTAAATGAGCACTTAGTACTTTACTAAGAAACTGCTCACATACATAAAGCATGTGCACAAACTCTAAGAATCATGAAGACTCAAGCTTAGTGCTGCAATAAAAGAGTAAAAAATGAATGTTAATTGGCAAATATACTTGCTGGATATCAGATGCTACTGGTATGTGTAAGTTTTCATATACCATCAGCAAGACAGTAAAAACAGAAGTATTTAAAGGGATCAAAGACTGAATAATTAAGGAAGCTATGTACAGCACTGAATTAGAGGGGAGACAGTTTAGGGAAAAATTGATCACAGTGAACAGGAGTTCAACTGAGATTCCAATCTGAAAATACTAAATGAGAAACTCATGTGCTGAGATTAATCTTCCTCCGCCGAAGTGGGTAGCGCCTTCTTTCTGATGAATCTATAGGTTTTCTTCTTTTTAGCAAAACACAAGTAGTTTTCCTGGCATCAGTGTCTGTTGGTGTGACTTCTCCGGGTGATACTATATTTTGGACATTTTTCTCTTTTGCCTTGCAACTAGCAAACACTTCTTGCCGCAGCTTGCAGAGTTCCAAGGTTGGTTGCCAAGTTAATGCTTGGGAAAAACCTTCTGCTTTTTCTACTAGCGCTGGGAGAGACTGCAAAAACAAACCCAAGTATCTCAAGTTACATGGGAAAAGTAATGGTTACAAAGAATGAAACCTGTTAATAAGATTCTGACAGGCACAAAGACTTCAGTGTCTATAGAGGCGATCCGTAGGATGGCAGATGAAGGTTGGGAACTCAGAGTTACCAGCCTAACAGTGACCACAATCTGCAGAGGCCATGCAAAGAGTACGCCAAGCTCAAATGTTGCTTCGTTACAACTCTAAACTTCTAAGTATCACAGGAGCACAAAAGTTCATGTCTAAGCTGGTCCTGAAGCAATAAAGGTCACTTATTATGAAGTCGTATAGATCTTCAAAAGATGTTTAATTTTTCAGACGCTACAGGTCCTAAAGTATCTGTAAAAAAATAGTTCCTATAGCCACAGGGTAATCTGCCTCACTACAGCGTGAGGGGGAACGCTTTACAACTTCAACAGTCCAAACGTGAAGATGTGCTTGCTTCAGAAGTAAACACGCAGGCTTTTTTTTGTACAAGACTACCACCAGGGTGAGTTAGAACTCCTGTTTCATGACATATTATCAGATGAAGAAAATAAAAATTACCCCCTTAGCACACACACGAGATCTCACCTTCATTGCCCCACTGATGTGTTTGGATGCCGTTTCTGTCACCTGCTTCAGATCCACCATGTAAGCATCTACAGAAAAACAAGTCTAAATAAACTTCTGAAACATAACTCCGTCCTCCCCAGTACTTGCTAGATAATTGTTAGAAATGAGACAGAAAAGCAGCAGAGTCCCTATATAAAACTTAAACCTCTAACACCTCCCTGTCACTGTAGCGTTAAGGAAGACAGCTTGTATGTTTTACCTTACTATTATTACTCCATCACTCAAAATACATTAGTGTCTAGCAGTCTCAATAACCGCAAGCCATAAAGTTCTTCGCAGCATATACAAAACATGAGACACAAAGACAGTATTTGACATAAAGGAAGAAAACAGTTATAAAGGAAAAAAACACCTGCTTTCAAACCTTTCAAGCCCATATTACATTCAATAAAACACACACAAAAGAAGAAGAATAAACAGAACTGTGGAGAAAATGAGATGAAGGAAACCTGTTCTAAGGACAGCAAAAATAATCTTACATCTCCAACAAGTCCACTTTTACAGTAATGGTTAGTTTTCTTCTAGCATAACTTATCAAGCATTAACACCAAGAATTAAAAAAGATCCAAGTGTAAACAACATGAATGGCATTAATCCTGCTGGTTAACAGGAAAAGATAGACAAGGTTGCTTTCAGAACGCTGAAGCAGGCAGTAGGTGCAGAACACTGGGGGAAAATAGTAAATATTTGACTGCAGTTGCAATACGATAAGATCATCAACACAATTATGTGCTTTTGTTGATTGATTTAAAAGCAATAATAACTCTTTGCTCAAGAGTTAAGCTCTAGGTTGTTATAAAACTGTTTTGCACATCCTCCACTATTATTTTGTCTGCAGTGCTATGCCACCAACAAAAATGTAGAATCAGGAGATAAGCAGGCGTGCTCCTAGGAACTAAGCAGCCTCACCTCCACTACTATTGTTTTCCTGTAAGGTCTCCCCAGTTCTTGCAGGAGTGTGCATTGTTAGACGCTGCACATGCCCTGAACCCTTTCAGGGCTAAACATGGCAGTGGGGAGGGACTGTTCATAAAGGCCTGTACTGTTAGGCCTTGGGGGTATGGGTATAAACTGGAGAATGGCAGCTTAAGACCAGACAAAGAATTTCTTCACCATGGAAGGTGGTGAGGCCCTGGCACAGGTTGTCCGGGGAAGCTGTGGCTGCCCCATCCCTGGAGGTGTTCAAGGCCAGGTTGGATGGGGCCTTGGGCAACCTGATCTACTGGGAGGTGTCCCTGCCCATGGCAGGGAAGTTGGAACTACATCTTTAAGCTCCCTTCCAACCCAAACTATTCTATGATTCTGCTTTGGAGTCAATCTCATTAGTGCCTCTGAAGATAATTAAAGTCAATCACTGTATTCTAGTGCAGGGTGACAGTGATCCCTGCTGAACGGCAGCAACCAGCAAGAGACACTTTTCTTAAATCACCTTTCCGCATAACCAATGTGATGACCAGACCTGGTTTAGGAATGCATAATCTGTGTATGAACATGAATGCTAAAATGGACCATCAGTCAGAGTTTGGAAGGAAAATCAGTCCAACAGCAGCCTCTTTAAAACAAACCACAGAGGCCTATGAAAGGATATTCTCTAAAAGAAGGCTATGTCCATAATGAAGTTTTCCTACAGTAGGATATCTGAATTAGAAGACTGGTGACCCTATGAAATGACAAGGAAGCAGTTAAGTAAAAATAATTGCTTGGATTATTCCAGGTATACAAAAAGACTGAGACACAGTTAAATGAAATGCCTAGGGAAGTTCAGCTTTACATGGACAGCATCACATTCCTCAGTGTTCAAGGCTTTCCAAAAGATAGGGAAATGAAAAAAGGAAATGAAAGGTATTGAGTAATCTAAACATTTTAGTTTCTGGCCACTGTACTTGCTAAACTAGGATACATAAACTTCCCAAACACTACATAATACTAAAAATTCAGCACAAACTCTATACCATTTTGGCCAGGCTTTCACTGCTACCTAGCCTAAAATATCAATACCTTGTCACAAGCTGTTACAAACTTGCAAGCAGTAGGTAATTCCCATCATAGATGCATAGGTCTGGACACTAGAAACCAGAAGAAACCCAGATACAAAGCAACACTCTTCACTGCTCCTGTTAGTTACTCTGCTGCACAGGCTGGCATTTCTGGAAGCAACATCGCCTGTTTACAGAGGAAATGATGCCTAGAATGGAGGCCGATCAGCAGGGTGAAAACTGGAAGATGAAGCTCAGCTTCTCAAACTTTAACACCACTGCTTCTTATACCAGCTTCATGCTATGCACAGTAATCCATAGTAAGGGCTCTATAACCACACTATTCAATTCAACAAGGCAATGGTAAATTCTGTCATTCATACTTAAGAATATGCAAGACAGAATTTCGCATTTCTTAAGGGCAGCCTCAAGAAGTCACATCCCAATCATCAATTACAAAACACAGCACCTTGTTACAAGCAGTTTGGATAAGAAATAGCCTTTTAAAAGCATGTAGCAAACTTACAACAGTGTTTGCAGGTTGGTTTTTTTTTCCCTTCACCAACCCTTATAAATGACACAGGAAAGAAAACCTGATGCTTACTTTGCAAGTTCTGAGGGTCAACACTGCCACCACCGAGTACTACACAAATGCTTTCAATTCCCTGAAGAAACTGACTGATTAGGAAGAGAGACTGAAGCATTTCTAGTATTCATGTAAAAGGAACACAAGAAGGGTCAGAGTATAATATCAGCTACCCATCTAGTTCCTCTTCTGGCCTCCACCAGTGATGAAGGAACGTAAGAAAACCTACTGAGGGTAGTCCCGTGACAATTTCTACACAATACACACAGTGGCCAGCTTCTGCCTTTAAGAACAGTGCCTAACAGCACACCGCACTTAGGAGAAATGGTCACAATAAACTAGTGCAGCAATACATTATGACAAACTTCTAGCTATTTCTATTAATTATTTTAACAGCCAATGCTTTTAAACAAGACTAAAGAAAGAAAACTTCTTAAACATTCACAGCTATCCAGTAAGGCAGGCAATGTTTACTGAATGTGTTCACCCTCCCCATGAAATCTTTACCTTGAGAAGCCTGTGATCTTATCTCTTCCGGTGTTACAACAGGCTGGTAGAGCTTCTGCGTGTTGGAAAAAAGAAAAATTCTGAAATACCTTCTTGGTTCAATAGATATCTAATATACACACAGCAGTCAAAACTATGGAGAAAGGCTAATACAAGAAGATCCTGGTGGAACTAATTAAATAAAGAGTGCATTAGAGTTACAATTTATAGATGCTCAGTTAATGAAAACAATGTTCCTGTTAACAGAGTTAAGTTCCCTGCAGAAGTGTCTCCAAAACTCTCTTTAGGCTACAGAATTGCAATTATTAACCCATGAGAACTAAACTGAAATCCAGGCATCACGGAAGAAGCATTGCCACCTGCTTCATGACTGAGGAAAAAGAGCTGCTCTGGCTTCTAGGAAGCCATTCACAAAACCAGTACACTTTTGAGAGAAGTAAAGTCGAATAAAAGGGTACATTGGGAGAAAATGAAAACTAATTAAATAACTACATTCTAGCTTGCACTAACTTATGCAGAAATAAGAACACTCTCCATCACAAACTAGGCTCATCTGGCTTTTTGGTCCTACTCTAAGTCTTGTGTCTTGGCATCAGTTAATTGTGAGATGATTAGTTAACTAATAATACATAATTAATAAAACTAATATTAAGTTACATTAAAGATTATACTTGAAAGTAACTAACAGAGAAGATGGAAATAAAGCAAAGATGTGGGAAATGAGTTATATTATCTACAAATCAGTATTTTTCTCCACATCAGCAGCTGTCCCCTCAACCTTCTTCAACCAAAAGCAGGTGGGAGGGAAGTTAATTATTCCTCCCTGTAGTTTTACCACAGCAACTTTTTTCCCCCCACAGTTCATATATCTTCTTAGCAAGTTTACAGTAACAGCTCCAAGCAGAACAAACATTCCTTGCCTTACCTTCAAACACAACAATGTATTGACTGAAAACCTACAGGATGATCTCTTGCTTTGGCAGTTAGAGAGAGATCACCAGACTGAATGAGTGGTTCCCTCTATATAAAATACAGTTAAGCACTTTAGGGGCTTCGATGTTCTTTTTGACCCTAGCTATTCCTTTGATGCATGTCTTCACAGTTGCGCTCTATGCCTCAGAAAACATGGATCACAGGAGTAGCTAGGATCAAAAAAGTATAGAAAAAAACCCTCAGTCAAAAGCAGAGAAACCACTAGCACCTTCACAGAAGTAGCTGACAGTAAAAAGAAAAAAAAAAGCCACTTTAAGGAGATAACTAAAAACTTTCTATATTTTACTGACATCTTTAATCAAAATAATAATCTAGTCATGGTGGTGTAAAGTTTGAAGAGGTCAGACACATAAAAAAAAGATAGTGAGAGGGATACTGAATAACTAATCCACTTTGGTACTCACGTAGAACACAGCTTCCCTTTTGCAGAAAGATTAAAAGTTCCTGTTAAATCTTGGTGTCATACAATGGCATATTTTATCTTAGTTGATCATTTGTTTTATGTATTTGATACATTGACAAAATGGCGATTTCACAAAAGGCAACACACGTCAGAAAATATCTTGGATTTAAGAAAAATATATACTCATGTGCTTTTACTTACTATAAATCATCTATGCCTGGCTAACCTAGAGTTACTTTTATCATTTTTAGTCCTCAGAAACATAACGCGAGCCCTTAAATAACTTCTTAAAAAAACATCCCTGTCTTCTTTAGAAGAATAGCTGAGGTTTGAAAGGGCCCCTAAAGAAGGGTCCAAGCCCCTGCTGAAAGCAGGGCCAACTAAAGCAGGTTGCTCGGAGCCTCTTCCAGTCAGGCTTTGAATATCTCCATTAATATCTCCAAGAATGGAGACTCCACAGCCTTATTGGGCCACATGTGCCAGTGTGTGACCACCCTCACAGTTCCTTTTTTTCAATGGTTAAATGGAATTTCCTGTAATTCCACTTGTGCCCACTGCCTCCTGTCCCTTTTCTTTTTCCTCCCCAGAAGAAACTGACTCCTAGTTAATCAGCAGGTAAGCAAAAGGCATGCCTAAAGTAACTGCAGGAAAGAAATTTAGCAACCAAAGACATGACTGTGTTGCTTAATGCCAGAAATTACTTTATAGTCAGTGTCAAAAAAAAGAAAAATTACTCCACTCAGTCATTAACCCTCATTACTCTTTTGTTTTCTTTGTTTACTGAAATTGCTTACTCAATGTAGTTATGAGCTCAACATAAGTGCCCAGGAAAACACACGCATCTTTTTAAAAATCTCATGCTGCACACAATTTGTCTGAATGTGTCATCACATTTAGTACTTCAACCAGCTTTCATTTTAGGATTTCAGAAACCTAGATTTGACAAGATAAACAGGTCTATACTGCCTTGTACAAGTCATCACGTTGAAGCAATCTGCTGATACAACTTGCTGATTAGTGCCACAGACCAAATTCACTCCGTCACAACATTTTGCAGTAACCTCTATATTTCTGAAGAGCCAATTAATGCAAAAAACCCAATTTCATTATATGACAAAATCAAAACCAGCTATGGGAAGGACTGTAAAGGTCAACACTGCATGATTTGTTTCTTCAAGTCACACCTGGTCAGCAGCTTCTATATACACAGGATTTCTGAAAAGATGTTACTCACCAACATGTCTTGCTCTGCTTTCATGGTCTGTATAGCGTGCATCAGTATCTTTCTAGGCCACTGCTTACGCTTCATTGTTGTCTCCACTATTAGTTCATCAAATTGATCTTCAAGAATTTTAATGCTGGAGCCTAAAAATAACAAACACAAAGTTATTTTAGGAACTCTATAACTTTTTTTTTTTAATTTGAGATGAAGTTATAAGGAAGATAAAAGCTTTAGATCTGAAATAAGAAATCATGCATGATTATTGATGAAGAAAAATATATGTCTTAAACCTCCTTGTTAAGACGTTGTAAAAATTGGAGCACAGCTTGCAGCTGGCCAGTTACTTTTGAGGTAAATGAACTGCAGGAAAGGGCAGGGAAGGCTGAGAACCTGCTTTTCTACTGAAAACCAGCAATGCAAGATACATAAAATTGGTTTATCTGTGTAATTGACATGCATTAAGCAGCAAGTGCCTGAACAATTTGAAGCCTAACCAATTTTTATATCACACAGAGTATAAACATGCAGTTTAACCTGACAATATACAACGCCACCTTCATGAAACACTGTTCCTGTAAATGCTCTGCATCCCAATGACATTTTCTGGTCATAAGGGGTTTGCAAAAAACCAAACTGGGTCTACTTTCAACATCTGAGGTTGCATGTGGTAGCAGTTAGCTGTCATAGCTTGCTTTTCCAGTAAGATTAGACTAAATACCTACAACATTTTTGGTTGTCAATTGGTGCTTTTACTAACAAATTCCTACTAAAGGTACTTAGTTTTTCTCTGACTACACGTGATTGTAACTATTTTAAAGGCTTAAGACACTACTTGAAAACTGTTTCAAAATTCAGGCAAGTAAATTCCTGCACTTTGCTGACATCACATCATCATTACAACTACAAAAATTAAGAGGTATAAAAGAAAACAGAATTATCCATTCAATCGCATATCCTTACAGTGTGTAACTAAAAGGAATTACACATTTCTGTATTCTTCCATCTGCACATTCCTATAATTTTTGTTTCCCAGTGGAGAACAGAACATTGACAATGGTCTTGGTTTTGAATTTTTTAAATTAATTTTGCAAACTCCTTAGCATTTAAAATCACTCTTTGCAGTAATGTGTTCAGCACAACTTGCTAGGCAGGCAATAGTTTAAGTCAAGTGCTAAAGAATGGATTTTGAGCACCCTCTCTTGGTCAATCTGTGCAGAATGAGGTAAGCTTCAGAAAGGCAAAAGCAAGGTTTTAATAGTCTGTGGGTCATTTTAGGAAAGAAATCAGCTGAGTATAGAAAGGAAAGGCCTGAACCACTGGTCAGCCTAAACACCGAAGGCACAAAATGCCAGATCACGTGGTCATCCAAACTGGATCAGAGACAGGCACACAAGTAAATTTATGTCAAATTAAAAAGCACAATACAGTCCTCACACCTACTTTATGCCAGCTGCAGGAAGATAAAGTCAGACTTGTAAAGACAAACGATAACTTAGTCAAAATTAACATCCACCTGGACAAAGTGTTCCTGTTAAGAAAATTCCATTAAGAATTTTTCAACAAATTTGAATTAGGGAGCCTGAATAAGCATTTTGCAAAGTGAGATCAGTGCATTTTTGACCTTGTAGTCAAAGGAGTTGGGAATTTTATCATTTCAGAACTACAACTGCAGAACCTTCTTGATCAAAAAACAGTTCAAGGAGCTTTCTTGATAGCCAGTTCAATACATCTGTATTTTCAGCTTTGCTGAGATATAAAAAGCATTAAGTTGCAAGCAAAGAACATCTTAATGCTGACGCGGGTGAGCAAATGAATCAGAGTAAAGCTTTCTTTGGACACCAGACTACCAAGAATCTCCACTACAATTATTCAAAAGAGAATAATTACAAACATATTGCACACATAGATGATTATTTAGCAATAAATTTAAACATTTACTTAATTAGTATATTAAACCACAGCAAAAAACATACTACTAGGGTCTTGCCTAATGTCTCCAGCACAAGCTCACTCAAGTTGGAGGGCTCTTGTGACTCACAGCAGGGTCAACATCCAGTTCAAACCAGGTTGCTCAGGACAATTGTGTCCAGTTGGTTCTCGGAAGCCTCCAGTGAAGGGGCAGCAGCTGAAGGAGCTGGGTTTGTTCAGCCTGGAGAACAGAAGGCTAAGGGGTAATTTAACTGTTACCCTCAGCTGCCTGAGGGATGGTTCTACAGAGAGAGGCAGGCTCTTTTTGGAAAGGAATTTTTCGTAGTCAAACATAGAAATTGACTGCCCAGAGGAGATGGGAAGCCTCCATACATGGACCCTATTGCTGTGTTCCAGCTTTAAAAATAGATTATTTTATGCTACTCCACCAAATTTTGTATACTTGCTTTATTCTGATAGGAGAAGCAAATGAAATAAAACTTGCACTTTCCTATCTTCTCAATTAAAAACCTTGCCTTGAAAATATCAACTTTCTAAAAGGTTGCTGTAGACTTTCCAGTGAGGTACCTGCCATTAAGCTTAGTTAATCCTTTATTTTCCCATGTTCACATCAGACATTTTGCAAGTCTCTAAGCTACTTTTCTCTGGTAGTCAAGAACAGAAGTTTTTTACTGAAGGTGATAAGGCACTGGGACAAGCTGCCCAAAGAAGTTGTGGATGTCTCATCCCTGCAGGTGTTCAAGACCAGGCTGAATGAGGCTTTGAGCAGCCTGCTCTGGTGGGAGGTGTCCCTGCCGGTGACGGGGTGTTGCAACTGGATGATATTTAAGGTCCCTTCCAGCCCAAACTGTTCTTATTCTGTAAGTTACATAGGCACCATACTACTGATAGCTGGAAATTGTGCCTCAAGATCTGCAAGAATCTTGACAGAAATATCTGTCAAGGCGATGGTTCTTTAGAAAAAGGACCATTTCTCTTCTCTTGGACTGGGTGCCTGCATTGCCTCAGTTACCCTTCCTCTCATTAATAAACACCGCCTTGCAAGAACCTTGCTTCTGCAGCCCGGCACTTCAGATCCTTAGAGAGACACATCTGAGCTTGACTTTACGTGCTCTGTGAGCATCCTTATCCCCAGACAGCTGGGGGAAAGTCTTCCCAATTAAAAATATTGCATGCAAATACCAAAACAAAACTGCCCAAACAGAAATCACTCTCCACAACTACCTGAAAGGAAGTTGTAGCAGGGTGGGTGCTGGTCACTCCTCCCAAGTAACAAGGGATAGGACAAGAAAAAAGAGTCTCAAGTTGTGCCAGGGGAGATTTAGACTGAATAACAGAACAAACAAAAACCTGTTTACCAAAAGAGCAGTGAAGCATTAGAACAGGCTGCTCAGGGAAGCAGAGAAATCAGTACCCCTGAAGGCTTTCAAAAAATGTTCAGACATGGTACACTAGGACACGGTTTTGCAGGCACACTAGTGTGCAGATGACAGCTGAAGTGGATGATCTTAAAGGTCTTTTCCAACCTTAACGTTTCCACGTCTATGAAATTAATGGAAACCAACACTTACCATCCTGCAGGTGGGAGACCTCTGAAGTCTCCTCCCAAGGCTGCCCATTGATGGTAACATTCTCCCGCACGGCTGTTTCGAAGTTCTGCAAGGCAGGACAGCAGGCCTTGAGACTCCATCCTTCAGGCACCAGCGCTCAGCATGAGCCAAGAAGGGCCCCATCCTGCTTCCCCTGCCTGGTCTGGCCACCCTCTCGGGGAGAGGCAGCTACACAAACCCACACAGTGACAGACACCCCCCTATCACAGGCAGAAGCACCCAGTGGATGATCTTAAAGCACGGCTCCCCCTCCTTCTATCACGGGCACGGCTCCCCCACCCCTCCCGTATCGCGGACACGGCCCTCCCCAGCAGAGCCTCCCGCTGCCGCCTCACCCAGAGCACGTCCCCCGCGGCAGCCTCGGCTCCGTCCGGCTGCCCCCGCGCCAGGGCTCGCACGAAGGGGGCGCAGAGCGCCAGGGCCTCGCCCAGCGCCCGCCGCGAGCAGCACCGCACCCGCGAGTCGCGCCCCGCGGGCCCCGGTAGCAGCGGCGAGGGCGGCGCCGGAGCGGCCGCCATTTCCCGCCTCTGGCGCCGGGCGGGGAAGATGCCGGCCCGGAAGCGGAAGTAGCGGCGGCCCCGCCGTCCCGCAGGGTCATGGCGGCGACCGACTGTCACTGCCACCTCGCCGCCCCCAGCTTCCAGGCGGTGAGGGCGGCGCGGGAGACGGAGGGACCGGGAGGGAGGGCGGGAGGCGGCTCCGGAGCTAAGGCAGTGCGTGTGTCTTGCAGGACGTGGCGGCCGTGGTGCGGGCGGCGGAGCAGGTGAGGGGTGACAGTGAGGAGAAGGGGTGACTGTGTTGAATGAGGGGTAAGGGTGACAGTGAAGGGGTGACAAGGTGCGGTGACAGGGGCAGGGATGAGGGGTGACAGGGTGAGGTGACGGGTAGGGGTAGGATGTGGCAGGGGTGAGGGTGAAGGTAATGGGTGATGGGGAGGGGTGACAGTGAGGGGTGACAGCAGTGAGGTGAGGAGCGAGAGGTGACAGCGAGGGGTAGGGTGACAGTGAAAGGAAGAGATGACAGTGAGGAGTGGGGTGAGGGGTGACAGGAAGGGGTGACAGTATTGAGTGAGGGGTAAGGGTGACAGTGAAAGGGTGACAGGATGGGGTGACAATGTGGGGCAAAGGATGACAGGGTGGGGTGACCGACAGGTAGGAGTTAGGGGTGACTGAGGTCAGGGATGACAGTGAGAGCTGACAGTAGTGGGATGAGGAGTGAGAAATGACAGCAAGGGGAAGAGGTGACAGTAAGGGGCAGGGATGAGGGGTGAAGGGTGACAGTCAGGATGAAGCGAGGGGAAGGGGTGTGGGTGAAGGCAAGGGGTAGGGATGAGGGGTGACAGCAGTGAGGGGTGACAGTGAGGGGAATGGGTGACAGTAAGGGCTAGGCATGAGGGGTGAAGGATGACAGTCAAGGTAGGGTGAGGAGTGACAGCGAGGGGTGATAGCAGTGAGGTGTGGAGTGAGAGATGACAGTTAGGGGTAAGGGTGACGGGTAAGGGTGAGGGGTGGCAGAGGATGTGGCAGGGGTGAGGGGGAGGGGTGAGGGTGAAGGTGAGGGTGGGGTGAGTTGAAGGTGAGACAAGAGTGAGTTGAGGGTGATGGAGGTGAGGTGGCTGGCAGCAACCCTCCTCCCTGGCCCAGCCTCACCAGGGCGGGTGTTCCTCTCTGCTGCAGGCAGGGGTATCAGCGCTGGTGGTGGTGTCAGAGCGGGCGGCGGAGTTCCAGAGCGTCATGGAGCTGTCGGAGAGGTGCGAGGGTGGAGGGACAGCCCAGAGCCCACTTGTTTCCTTGCTCTGGGGTCCGTACCTCAGCAGGAATGACTGGTGGCATGGGAGCTGTTGAGGGGTGTTCAGCCCTCTCCCTCTGTCAGGCCAGCCTTTCTTTTTGACTCTGAACTTGGTTTTCCTGTCATCTCTCCCACTGCTGATGTCTGCTCCATGTCTAGATTTCCAGGGGTTGTGTTCCCATGCCTGGGGGTTCACCCAGTGCAGGAGATTTCACCAGAGGAGCAGCGCAGTGTTACTCTGAAGGTAAAATGCTGGCAATTTAGGTTAGTGCAGCTGTGAGACAGTGCAGGGATGGCTCAGGGCAGGCAATGGGATGCTCTGGTCTGCCTTATGTAACATCAGATCTGCCGTGATTTTTTTCCGCTTCTGGAATACAGAAATTCTGGGGTCTCTTATAGTGCAGCCACTTGTTCACAGGTCTTCCCTTTGTTAATATGGGAAGTGGGAGGCAACCATTTGTACCTTCAGCCTGAAAAATTTAGACTCATAGAATGTCCTGCTTTGGAAGGGATCCACAAGGATCATCAAGTCCAACTCCTGTCTCTGCATAGGACAAACCCAAAATTCACACCATGTGTCTGAGAATGTTTTCCAAATGCTTCTTGAATATTGTCAGGCTTGGTGCCGTGACTGCTTCCCTGGGGACCCTGTTCCAGTGCTCCACCACTCTCTGAGTGAAGAACTTTTTCCTAAATCCAACCTAAACCTCCCCTGGCACATCTTCCTGCCATTCTCTCAGATCCTATCATTGGTCACCAGAGAAAAGAGATCAGCACCAGCCCCTCTTCCTGTTTTGAGGAAGCAGTAGACCACAGTGAGGTCTCCTCTCAGTCTCCTCTTTTCCAGGCTGAATAGACCAAGCATCTATAGTGACTCCTCATACCGCTCCCCCTCTAAACCCTTCACTAACTTTGTGGTGAGCTTGGAGAGCTGTCTGCAGCCACTAATGTTACCAGGCTATTATGGGCCTTGTTTTAATTACCTCCTATGCTCCTATACCAACTTGAGATGCAGGGTCATTAAGGAAAGAAGGCAAATCCTGCTTGTTTCTGAAATCTGTCTGACAACACCACTCACAGTAATGGCAAAGTTTTAAAGTACAGAATTTAATTACACTGAAGGAAAATCCAATTTAATCATAATGCTGAGTTCACACCCTTTCCATATAGTAAGGGCAGTGAGGGTTGCATCTTTAACTTGTTCTTGCAGGATCTGGATGCTGCATTGCCGCTTATAGAACTCTTCAAAGATAAACTGGTGGGCATTGGAGAAGTAAGTAGAATTCCACAACTTGTTTAAATGTCTGTGACTTCGGCAGTATCTGTCACCAGAACCACAGACATTTAGTGGATACTTGGGTTTGTGTATGCAATAAGTATTGCTATGGATCTGAACAATCACTGCCTGATTTGTAATTATTTTAATGTGCAGTCCTTCATAGATTTGCCTGATTCTCTCTTTTCCTTCATTATCATTCTTTGAAAACCGATGACATTTATGCTGATGGATTTAATAAGAAGAATGCATAATTATGCTGTATCATCTTATACCCGAGTGTTTTTTAACCCATTCTCCAGCACCGTGAATTGCTGACTCACATTGTTAACCTCATTCATATCCTTCCTGCCTTCTTTCCTGAAAAAGTTAGGCTAAGCTGTCATTTCATAGAATCATAGAATAGTTATGGTTGGAAGGGACCTTAAAGATCATCCAGTTCCAACCCCCCTGCCATGGGCAGGGACACCTTCCACTAGCTCAGACTGCCCAAGGCCCCAACCAACCTGGCCTTGGACACCTCCAAGGATGGGGCAGCCACAGCTTCCCTGGGCAACCTGTTCCAGTGTCTCACCACTCTTATGGTGAGCACACCCCATTTCATTCTCATTTCAGCACAACTCACTGACTTGTACAGTCCTTTTCCCTTGTGATCCCTCATCTGTCTGTATCCATGTTTTGTCTCCTGTCTTACATTGGTTTTTAAACTGATTGAGACTACTCTGCTTTAGGGTTGAGTCTGCACCTTTCATGTGTTGGTACCAGAGGGGCTTATGGCTGCTGGAAAAACAATTATTGGCAGAGCTTTGTTGCTAAACTTGCCGTGTTGTACTTGTACTGCATATCAAGGACTTTGGTTGGTGTAACTGTGAATGGGACTACTTTGACAAACTATAAATTTTGCCTAATGTGTTCAAATAAAAAAGTACAGAATTAATCGGTAGTTTTTGCTAGAGGTAAAACTGAAGTGTTCAGGTTCAGAAATTTTACTTGTATTAGGGATCCAGATTTTAGATTTAATCTAAAATAATATTCTATAGAATGTAACCCCCCCGAAAAGCAGTTATAAATTAAAACATTAAATACACTTGTTAGTAACTACCAGCGCACAAATGCTTTCATAGTTGGAAAGATTATGGGTAAGAATGGGTTCCTTTCTGAGTTAAGCTACAGTTGAGCTCATTTAATTGCAACCTCCTGCAATATATATAGATATTTTGAAATGCCTTGCAGGTTTGAAGCATTTTTTCCTTTATGTATGGTTTTGTGGTTTACTCAAGCGTTAAGTCTGTAAAATGTTTTCACTTCTCTTCTTGTACTGTAGGTTGGACTAGATTTCACTCCCAGATTTGCCAGCACCGAGGAACAGAAGGAAGGACAAAGACAGGTTTTGATTAAGCAGATTGAGTTAGCGAGACGACTGGATTTGCCTTTGTAGGTTTTGCTTGTACTAGTAGGAGAATTTGCCAGATCTCAATAATGTGGAAATACTTCTCAGGATTTGTAGTTACTAAATGCTCATAGAACTTGCATGGATTAAACTGGCTTTAGCATCCTGTCATTCTACAGTTTGAGATTTAATTATAGAATTTTCCCTGTGTTTGCACTTGAGTACAGTGATGATCTTTGTCCTGTCCTTGTTATGTTGTTGCTATATCTTCACTGTAACTAAAATGATTCATATATGCATCTCTAGATTTTTTTTTCCCTGACAAAAGGTGTAATACTGGTTAATTATTTTCCAAGCTGCTGTCAGTTCATTTTTGTTTACAAAAGAAAGAGTATTTTGGTTAATTTCCTAATGTGGGTCCTCTCCTTGATTTGCAGAAATGTTCATTCCCGCTCAGCTGGAAGACCAACCATTAATCTCTTAAAGGAACAAGGTATTTTTACTGTGTTTTATCTATCATGGGTTTTGGCAATGCAAGTTCCTCACTTGTGCTGTGTGCTCGTATCAGATTGTGTGTGTGAAACCTGGGAAGAGTAGTGCAGAGTCAGTATTCATTCTTTATGGGACTGAGGTCCCATTGGAAGCTGACTTCACAGACCTTGCTGAAACACTGCTAATATTTTGTTTTGCTTCTTTTTTGTGAGGTGCTACAAGGGTGTTGCTCCATGCATTTGATGGAAAGCCGTCTGTAGCGATGGAAGGGGTGAAAGCTGGATACTACTTCTCCATTCCTCCTTCCATTATAAGAAGTGAACAGGTAATGTGTAAAGTTTAAAGAGGTTTGCTTCTTTTTGATGCTTGGGAATTGCAGTTAACAGCTGATAGACATCTTGTCACCATGGCTGTTTTCACTGTGCAGCTCAAGAATATTCTTTTTTAAGTCTATACAGCTTGAAGTGGGACTAGCAGTACTTGCATACAGTTGTCACCTGACGCTTCTCCAGAGAAGTTTCAGTTGCTTATAGCATTACATGTTTTTACTTTGACTAAATTTCTTCTTGGAGCTTTTGCCTTAGCTAGACTTTTGGGGGTAAATGGTGGTGAAAACAGGTCAGCTATTCCTGAGAGACAAAGGTTAAGAAAATGGGAATTTTTCTTTTCTCACGTGATTTCTGTTGAGCTCTTCTTTGGAAGCTTCTGTCACTGTACTGTTTTAGGTAGGGACGTGACACATGGAAAAGGAGCAGTTTCTTTTTCAGTGCTATGGCTTTTTTTGTTCAAAAGGAAATTCGCTCACAATTGGCTAAGTTGCAGATCCTTGAAAAATTGACATTATCACAAGGTGCACCCAGCAAAGAAGCAGCTAAGTTGGCTAAATACAGCATTGGTCAGGTTCAGCCTTGATTTGCTGAGACAGCTCTTTTAATTTCTACTCTAGGCTGTCGCAGGCTATGCTGACTTCTTATTTTGGGGTAGCAGTCTGTTTCTATCCTGCAACATCATCACTTTCTGTGATAAACTCAGGAAATGTAAGAAAGGAAAAGGCATAATTCAAGTAGAAGGATGGAGGGGTTGTTAAGGATGAATACAGATAAAGATGAGGTTAGGAACTTGGAGAAATGAAAGCAAATGAAGGTTAAGGGGTAAAAACAGAGATGGGAAAAAGGTACACAAGTATTGTATATGCAGAAAAATAACAAACTGGAATCTCTGAATATAGGGTATCTCTTGTAAATATCTACATGACTTACTAAGTAACAATGGATTCACTGTTTAGATAGTAGTTCTTCAGATGTTTAGAAAATGGGATAATCCTTGTTTGAAGGGTCTTCTTGAGCAGCTCCTAGTATTTCTGCTTCCCTTCTGAAATTGTTGATAAGATGGAGGCAGTGGCAATGAAGACTCTTGACATTGCTTTTAAATGCAGAGGATCTCCTTGCTTCATACTTATTTTTCTCACAGGTCTAAGTGTGTGAAGTGTTTAATAGCTGTCTTATTTTCTTCAAGAAGCAGAAGCTAGTGAAAGCGTTACCTCTGGAAAGTATGTGCTTGGAAACAGACTCTCCTGCTCTGGGTCCTGAAAAACAGGTAAATTATGTGGGGAGGGACTTCTATGTGTGTATATCCAAACCTACGCCTTATGGAGCTCAATTACTGGCATGGGAGAGTGAAGTAGTACAAGCATGGACAAAGGATGAAAGAGGTTGCCAAGTAAAACTGTTGACATTAAAAAACCTCTGTTCCTGAGACTGGGAAAGGAGGATAAATTCTAGGAATGGGCAAATGGAAAAGTAATACAAGAAGAACAGATACATGCAATTTCTCTGTCTTGGATGCCACGGTGTGCCTGAAGTTTTGTCAGGAAGTACTGAATCTGAAATACCTGACATTTGGGCTGGTGTGGTTTATTTTTCAGGTGAGAAACGAACCAAAAAATATTTACATTGCAGCAGAGTATATTGCCAAAATTAAAGGAATTCCAATTGAAGAAGTTATAGAAGTGACCACACAGAATGCACTGAAAGTATTCCCCAAACTTCAGAACTTTCTTAGGATATCGACTTAGAAACTGAAATATGTGATATTGCAGAAACTATTATTTATGATATAATAAATAAAACTAACATGCATCTTGTCTTTCTGAGTCTCCTTGCTCAGCTGTCCCTGGCCTGGGAGGTAGCTAATGTGTGACACTTAATATGCTGGATGGACATTCTCTGACCGCCTGAGATACAAACTCATGTGTCATTCCAGCACATGGTGAGAGCATTTGGCTTTAAGAATTGGTCACATCTTCTCTGTCCCAGGTATCTATACAATTTTTCGGATTAGACTCCTTCCTCTCTTCATCATTGGAACATCTTACCAGTTGCTCCTTTGAAAAACAGCTTGTAATGCCCTGTTCTGGATTCATCTGGTGTCTGCCTTCTGGGGCGTAGGACTACAAGGGTTTGGGTTTTTTTACATCTGTATCCTTCTCAAAACAGGAAAAGTTATCAGTTCCCAGGTAGGAAAAAAAATGGGAGCAAAAGCTTGTAATCTTCCACTTTAGGTCCCCTCTAATTTCTTCAGTTTCTTAGAACCGCATCATCAGGAAGTTTTTTTTGCAGTCCTTGTTCTGCTTTTTGCCTTGAGTAGCTTATTAAGTTTAAACATGTGTTCCTAAGCAGGTTTTGGCCTGCAACAAACAACCAAACTTGAATAATTTGTCTCTATTTCAATGTGTATTCAGATCAGCAACCGCACAAATGTTTGACCCAGAGTAGCTAGAACTGTTTGTTACCCCGGTCTACAAGCACCATTTCCACTAAATTAGGTGAAGGACAGAGTTTGCCTCCAGATGGTGCTATGGAACAGGTGTGCAATAGTCTTAGACTATGACGGTGATCGATTTTAATGCTTAATAATCACGTTGTTGTTGGAGATGGTTAACAAGTGATACCAGGCAGCCCTACACATGCTTCCTGTTGCCTCGGGGACTAGAAGGCTACCAGTATTGCATGGGAATGCAGTCATGTATGGAGATGCTCACAATAAAAAGTTAGGCAGCACCCAGATGTTTGTGGCATTTTGGCTTTATTATTCTGCACAAAATTCTCAGCCTTGGACAAAAAAATAATGGTTTTGCAAAAAGGGAACTATCTAGAACTTAGTCTGTGTGGCTGGGACTAGGGGAGGAGGAACAAGACCTGCTTCCTCCCATGCAAGGGAAACCTGGCACTGCAGCAGCAATGGGTAAGGGCAAGTCTGGCAGGGTGCCTACTGCAGAACAGACCCACTTTGTCCTCTCCACAGACCTGCGGCGCCTGAGCTAAGTCATGGTGTAGGTTGTCTGGCACTCCAGAAAAGGAAAATGCAGTGTCATTCCCACCCCGTCTCCACATCCCTTGCAGCAAACAAGGATCAAAAGTAGCACCCTTTTCCCAGTAATGCTGGTTTTGCTGTGTGGGCTGTGCCAGCACTGGGGAGAGGCAGGCACTGGAAATAAAGTTGCTTTGTGCAGGAAACGCATCTTTTTAAAGCATTCATTTGGGATTAGTGGTGTCTAGTGTGCAGGGGGAGGAAGTGTGGTTTCTGAGATGGAAAACTTCCTTGATCCCTCAGCAGTCATCCTGTGTATTTACCTTGAAAGGGGAAATTAGCAGTGAGAATCGTAGAATCATAGAATCATCAGGTTGTAAAAGACCCATCGGATCATTGAGTCCAACCATTCCTATCAATCTCTAAACCATGCCCCTCAGCACCTCATCCACCCGCACCTTAAACACCTCCAGGGAAGGTGACTCAACCACCTCCCTGGGCATCATGAGCCAGTGCCCAATGACACTCTCTGTGAAAATTTTTTTCCTAATGTTCAGCCTAACCCCCTGGCAGAGCTTGAGGACATTCCCTCTCATCCTGTCCCCTGTCACTAAGAGAGCTTGCACTTCTGCCTGCAGTCCCCAGCTGGAGGGGCTCGTCTCCCTGGAGGGGAGGGGAGCTCGTCTGGAGGGGCTCGGGAAGGCAGGAAAGCTCGCAAGGGAGCTGTGTAGCTGCACACCATGAAACCCTCCATTCCTACTGAGGCTGGCCTTACATCAGTGTGTGTACCGAACCCTGATGCAGCCTCTCAGGTTGTCTGGACAAGCCATGTCCTCTCCTAATGTAGCACAGGACACTGGAGTGGCCAGCGATGTACTGGGAGGAAAGATCCAATGCAAATTTAGTTGGATACTGTTTATCTTTCAGGAAAACTGAGGGGAAATGAGAAAGCAGATTAGGGAAGATCCTGGTTTTGTCTGCAGTCCTGCCATTACCTTTGAGGATGCTAACAACCCCTGTGACCTCTGTGTCACCATGACATGGAAAGCAGTAGGTCCTAAGCTCCATCTGATACTTTTAGCCGTCACCTTTCCATACGGCTGTGATTTCCCAGCATATATGATTGCACTTTGTAAGGCACTTCATGCTTCTTTATCTTGCCGGAGGTACATGATGTGATAGAAATAAACAACAGATTTGTCATTTCTCTAACATAATTAGTGCCTTCAGAGTGCCTGGCTCATTTGTCAGTACTGTGTTATCAATGCAGCTCTGGCTCCTGCAGCTTCTGCCAGAAATAAAAAGCCCTGTGCCACTCGGTTCTTTCCAGGCTTAAAGTAATGCTTGCAGATAAGCTGTGTGCACTGGGGACTCCCACACGTGCAAGGACTTACAGTGACTGCATTGTTTAACACCAGACAGAAATATATATAGAAAAAATAGTGGAGCAGTGTATGCTATCAATGGCTATGAATTCACACAGACCTACTTTGCCCCTTCCTTATTCAATGAGCACCTTGAAGTAGCCACCCAGAGGTCTGGAAGAATGCTAAAATGACCGGTTCTTGGCTGGCTGGTGCAGTTGCCCTTTTAGCGTGCGTGGTGAATTGTTTGTAGGACTCGCATGGAACAAGAATGAAGTGGTTTTTCCTAAAGGACAAGTTACTCGCAAAAGTGAGGTGGGTATAGCAGAATTAGAAGTTTCAGCATAATTCAACTGAACTCCTCAGGTCCTGCAAATCTCCTCTGAGTTCAGGACTCATAGGTAAGGATCTGTCTAAGGGCTCTGTCTCTGCTGACTCAAATAGTTTCTAGAGGGCTGCAAGTGGAGCATCATCCTGGCACCTCTCATCTGAAACTTGTTTTTAGTCATGGACATAACAGGGTGTGAATCTGCTGAACTCTGGGATGAACTGTGAAGGCGATGAGTTTTTCCAGGTTTCAACATGGGAACAAGCGAGGAGATGGTGATGAGACCAAGTGGATAATACACTATTTAATCCTGCTGTTTATTGTGATAAGAGCTCGAACAATTTGACCAAAGATTTTATTGAAGGTGCTTGCAACAGCCTCCTATGCAATGCATAGATAGACTCTTCAGAGGCAAAAGCAAATGAATAATTGGTTGGAAATTCAACTTTCTTCGCTAATGAACTTCTGCTTTTGTTTGGTTTTCCATTAATGCAGGCTGAGGGTTGAGCCTCTGTTCCCATTACAGAGCAGGAAAATTAATTTGAGACACTCAGTGGCTTAGCAGAAAGGTTTGTTGTTCTTTTCTTTGCTTTCTATATGCAGTACAAAGATATAGCTGAGATCAAAGAAAGGGTATGAATTGCCATAGGATCTAGTTGTCTCAGCATTTTCCTCTTCAGCAGGTGGTTATCCAACCATTCATTCCCCCTGCTGGGGTTGCCTGTTCTATCAGTGTGAATCGGTTGGGGGACAGGCATGATTACTCTCACTGGCTCCAATGTGCAGTGAGTGTGAAGTACCCCCTCCAGGGCCTGGCAAATTTTTATTCCCCCTCTTTGAGCTGCTGTGAATGGATAAAAAAGAGTGAGAAAACATTTAGAGGATCACAGCTCTGCTGAACCTGTGCCAGAGGCAGGAATTGATACCCATTTCCCTAACTGCTTGGTGCTATGCTGCCAACAGGGTGCTTAATGCAGACACAGGAGGTTGGTGGTGATGCTGCTGTGCCCAGGCCTGCTGATGAAAATGGTGATGTGGTTCATCCAAAAAAAGCATGAACTGTGAGGGACTGGGACAAGGAGGCTGTAGGAGCAAGGTGTGGTCTCTGTGCCCTAGAAAACAGCATAATGCACAGTGCCAGTGTTTGGCTTGGCTGCCACAGAGGTCTTTGGTGCATAAAGACTTTGGTGAGTGGAGTACTTGTCATGTAGTGAGTACACAGGTGCATCAAGGAACTTGAAAAAAAGCTGAAAAAAGGTGTAGGGAAGTGGCACATGCACAGAACAAGAAGATCTGGCCTGTTTTCAAAGGGCTGTGGTCTGAAGAGCAATTTACTTCTGCTACCGCACTTGGGGACATATCTGATGTTCTACCAAAGCAGCAGTCAACATCAAAATATATGGATTTTGTTTTCAGTGCCTGAGTGAAATAGTATGCCTATGTACACTGCCTTCAAGGGCAGGCAAAGCAGCTGCGTGGCATCCACCGCTGGTGGCTGCATACAGGTGAGTTTGGCTTGACGTGGCAGAGCACTGTTCCTATGGCTTGGCTGAGCAAACCTTCAGCTCCCCGGCACAGACGCCTGTGGTCTGAAAGACCAGAGAGCAGCACTGACATGGGGGGAAGCAGGGCCACAGTCCCCTGTTTTGGAAGCGCAGAATGTGAGGTACAGATAAGTCACGACTTCAGTAGTGTGATCAAACCTGTGATGCCCCAGAGGCATCTGCCAGGCAGGCTGCGTCACTGCATAGTCTGTGTCCATGCAGACCTTGCCTGCAGAGATGGGAAAGCTGTTTGTGCTCCCCACCCTGCTTAGTCCCTATTGACAAAACCTGTTGTGCTAAACAGCAGCAGAGCTGTGCCCCAAGGCACTGTGACAGGTGTCCTCTCCATCTGCTGCAAGGTCCCTGTGGATGCTGGCACATTCTGCACCTGGGTCACGCTTGCTGGCAGGAGATAACAGCTGATGCATCTCTGCCTCCTCCCACCCCCCAAAGGCCCCTGACTCCTTCACTATGTCTTTTGGGGTTCATCTGATTCAGAGCGGAGCAGACAGGCAGTGCAGCACCATGGTCCAAGTAAGCTGCTTGGCTCCTTCATGCGTGTATTTTTGTATCTCTGTGACAGAGTGTGGGCACTGGCTTTAACATCTTTTACATGCACATTCAGATTTTGCATCCAATATTTTGGCTGTGCCAGGGCTGTATACTCTGTCACCAAAGAATGCAAACAGGCAGTTGGCTTCTTGTCAGTGCCCAGCTGTAGTTTAGATAAAGTACATGTGTCCCACATTGACAGAACATGAGTTATCTTGCAAGCAGCACAACCCATAGAGTTTTTTCCTCCAGGGATTTATGACCACCTCAGCACAGCAAACTTGTTCTCCTTCCCGGGTCCTGTGATGCTCCCATTGTGGCCCATCAGTCCTGGCACCACCCTTTCCAGCTCCCTGTGTATCTCACTGATCCCTGCCATGGTACCACCAGCTCCTCCGCATACCCTCTGGGCTCTACCCACCACAGTACCTCGGGTTTCTTCTGGGTCCCTGTTGCCTCCCTGTAATTCCCCAGCTCTCTCCCATGTTGCCTCCCTGTGCTTCTTGGATTACCATTTAGGCAAGAAATAGCACATGCTGAGATTAGTCCGGAGCTGGATACATAAAGTTTGGATAGCCGCCGGCATCAAACTAAGCAGCTGGGTATGTGTCTTCTCTTGATGGCCTTGAGGGGGAATGGAGAGGGTCAATATCATCTACATGGCCACTAACTCTCATCAACCTTGTAGCAACGGTGTATCTCCAAGAGCTCTATTCATCTGCCAAATTTTGTTGATTGCTGTCAAACACAGTGTGATGTGGGCATTGGAGGCAGCACAACCATGTTAATTGATGTCCGTGGGAATGTGTGTATGTCAGAAACTGCGTCTTCCGGGTAGAATTGGACCTTCTGCTTGGGAACTCCTAGGTCTGTTCAGCACATGACCACTGGTGAACCCACAAAATGGGAAAGACCTGGGATTATCTAGCAGGAAGGTCTGTCTTTGTGAAGCGCACTGCCTGGAGAGGGCAGCTTTGAAGTCCTGATTGGCACTGACTTATTGCTGTAAATATACAGAGGGAGCATTTTTGTGTGCTCAGAACATTCCTGGATGCACAACAAAGTGGGAGGAAGCAAACAAATGGAGCGCTGTGGGAAGAAGTTAAATAGAGCACTATTGGGGGAGTTGTAATCAAAGCACTGCTAGATGACTTCCCTTTTCTTTAGGGGTCATTATTCCTGCCTGGAAAAGTCAGGGCAGAAACTCAGCTCTCTACTACACAGGACCTCTGTGCTGAGCTAAGGCAACGGCAAGTGTACAGTGGGCTAATGTATATAATATTCATGAGCAGATGTCAGCACTCTCTGAAATAATCTGTGCTCCCAGTGAGTGCAGCACATCCATTGACAATCTCTGTGAGCGTGTGACACCATTTATCCAGAGAGGTTGTTTGTTGACCAGCACATGGAGGCTGCTTGTAGTATAAGGACAATCAGAGCTTCTTCCTGGAGTCCTTAAATTGCCCTTTTTTTGGAGAGGTGCCACTCCACGCAGTGGTCTTGCTTCATTCCTACTGGCTTTGTGGGTGTAGGTTGTGGGAGGGAAGGGTGAATATTGGGGCATAATTTGAGGGCATTAAGTGCTGAGCCTGTTGCTGACAGTGATAGATAATGCTGAGGTTAAGCAGAGGCCCTGCTGGTAGAGGCTGTCTTACCCTCATCTTCCAGGGGTAGGGAGAAGCCCTCTTCCCTCCCAGCCTCTGTCCCACGTGGCATTGGATAGGGCCCTCGTTGCTGGAAGACCACAGTGAAATTTTACCAAGCTGAAGACAGGGTGTGTAGAAAATCATTGTGTCTGTGTTCTTTTTGTTGATGCAGCTCCTGAATGTGACCCTCTGCTCTTAAATAGCCCAGAGTGATGAAGAGAAAAGGCAGGGATTCATGGGACTGGTCTGTTAGGTTGGTTCAAAGAGACCTGTTCTCTGGCACTGACAACTGCCTTTACTCCGGGAAGGACACCACCCAGGACCAGGCTGCCAGAGACCTATTAATTTGCCAAGATGCCTTTCTCAGAGGTTTCCAAGCCCTTAGACCATGAGGTTCAGTTCAGCCAATTTAGGAAGAATGGGGTCTTACTTCCTCTGCTCACTAGTGGAGTTACCTGGAGTAGCATCCTTCCAACCCTCTTTGAATCTATCTTTTCATTTTTTTTCTCAAAGGGCTGAGTAATTAGGTTGTTTAGAAGCTGTTAGTAACACAGTAGACTGGTTCCCTCTGCCCCAGGCTGTCATTTTCATTATTTGCATTTCAAGATGCGCAATAATACAGTTGCCTGTGGTTTTGTTTGCTGTGGCTTAGCTTAGCACCCAGCAGTCTTTACAAAAGGCATGAGCTGGTTTATTACAGGACACAGAATCTGTTCTCTTGCTCTTTGAGAAATACAAAGATGAACTGGTGGCCATTGGCGAGGTAATCAGCTCTGATTTCTGTGCAACCAGAGTTTGCTTGATTTGACTATATGCAAACTGTCTTAACATATGTGCAACTGTTGTAATCTCTGGCTGCTTACATTCCTCTGTGTAGATGGCCATGAAGGTAGTTGGGATTAAAATTTTGTTTTCCTGGCTAAATATCTGTGCAGTGGTAAAACGAAAGTTGCAAAATCCTACAAAGAGGGTGTATTGATAGAGTTCTGAAACGCTGTTTTTTTCTGCAATGAAGACATTGTAGGGAAGCTAGAGAAGCTACTTTAGATGTTTACCAGCAGTGTTATTTTTAGCTGATATCACATTTTCTTGATTTTTATTATTCACATTACTGTATTTCCAGGTATATTGCCTTTTGGAGGGTGCCATTTTCTGCTGTTTCTATATTGGTAAGAGCTTTTGCCACTGTCTTGAGAAACTGAAGCTAGTGAAGGCATTAGATCCCCACAGTCTGAAATTCATTGCATTTTTTGAAGTCTTAAGTAGCTCTTTGCGCAGGTTGGGCTGAACTTCACTCCATGGCTCATGTCCACACCTCAGCAATGAGAAGAGCAGCAGAGAGTCCTTGTGTTGCAGCTGACCACAGCAAAAACAACTGGACTTGCTGGTGTGAGCCAGAAACATTTCACACAGTGCCTCCTTCATACATCACACTTTAACTAGGCTGAACACCTGTTTCCTGCATCACAGCTCCACAGGCATCCTCTAAAGAACACTAGGGGTTGTTTTGAAGTTTGAGTATATCCAAGTGTTCAATGGCTTGAGATGAATACGTAACAATACTTATGAGCACTTACATCTAGGACCATGGCATCTTTGCCAAACATGAAATAGAAAAAACTTTCTTTCCAGCTGTGCTTCTGCTAAGGTTGCAGGAGACTTCCTTGCTTTTCTCCCAAAGGAAACTTCTTTTTATGGTTCTTCACCTTTTTTCTGGTAGTACCCACACCATCCTTTCAGTGATAACTGGGTTATGCTTCCCAGTCAGGGTTTAGACTTGTGATAATTACTCTCAAGGCTTCACTTTCTCTCATGCTACATGATGAACCAGAGGAAAGGTTTTCATTGAAACAAGGGGAGAAAAATGAAAGAGGGCCTACTTTCACCTCCAGAGAACTTAGCTAGTTACTTGTCCATGATGCTCAGGAGCAGATGTGCTTCCAGTTACTCTTAAAAACTCCTCCTTCACTCAAGTTCAGATTTCAGCCCTCAATAATGTAACTTGCAATGGAGGAGGGAGGATGGGACAAAGAAGCTTATCTTCTTAATATAGACAAGCATGCTGAACGCAGTTTATGTACATGGGAAGGGTCACGGCTGTATTCGCATAGGTTTCAAGGGCACTGACAGAATAAAAATGAATTAAATTTAACACTTGGGAAAAGCTCTCTTAAACTTCAGATAGATGCCAATAGCAACAAAATGAAATAACGTGACCAGGAATGTTTGCAGGCAAATATTTGGAAGAAATCAAAGATCAGATTTTCTGGAGCACTAGTGCTTTGCTGTGCACCATCCATATAATCTGGCCATAAGCCAGTCTGAGTGATTAGGAGAGGGTGTTTTGGGTATAGTCCATTGCCAGCTATTCCACTTACACAGTTTGGAACTGGTATAGCAGATACGAAGGTGGGACTGGAAAAAAGAGCTGAGTGTTTATCCCAGCCTGCTGCTTTTGGTCTCTTGTCTAGTCCAGAGTGAGTCAGAGCAGCTCCTGCTTACCCTGTGCCTTCCAGCTGTAAGGGCTTGCTCAAAACAGCATCAGGAGAGAGTCAGTTTAAAGGGCCTCTTGAAACTACCTTTGTATGTGACTTCTGACATGTCTTACACTGCTGAATACACAAAACATAATGATCTGGATCCATGGAAAGGGACATCTGCCTCTGTTTGGATTTGAAAATAATTGTAGGATCGTATCCTTCCCCTAGAGTGCCTGCCCTATGGAATTCATCTGTAATTGCAAACCAGGTGAGGTCCTTTTTCACACTTCTAGTAGCAAAAGGATGCAGATCAAGCAGCACCCTCCATGGTAACTGTTCAGTACCACCATCTACGTATGTGTTTGGTGGACATCCACTTTGACCAAAACTGATGGAATTAGAAGGGAAACTAGAAGGAAAAAGAACAGGTCTGCCTTGCTTCTCCACAACTCTCATGTCTGCATGCAGTGAGTGCAAAGCCCTTCTCTGAACTGCACATGGCTGTCTTTCCAAGTGACCTGTGCTGCTATCTCTCCACTGTGCTTTGAATGCCAAGTTTAACTCTGGTCACCTCAACAGCGGCTCTTTATTGCTAATGGAAGGCTATTGCTTTCTGAAAGTAAACAAACCAGTATTTAAAATAAAAATTAGCTTGTTCAGTGTCAGTCTGCTTTTCTAAGGCAGACTAATGTATTTGCATTAGGCAGAAATGTGTATCCTTGCTCAAGTGACAGATAAGCAATTCGCTTTCCAGGAAAGGGAAGGTGGGCATTGCTCTTATTTTCACAGCAGATACAGGACCCCAGCTTAGAAAGAATTTATTTTTTACAAGTCATCTGTGAGGTGACTCTGCTTACATAAGAGAACTACATCCATTGCCTTTGCTTACACGGAGGTGATGGTAATGCGTCTTTGCCTTGAATGTACGTCTTGAGACTTAGTAATGTCAGGAGAGATGGTGGGAAAGCACAGGGGTGCTACTTCGTACCGATCCAGTAACATAAGTAATCACAAAATACACCTGAGCAAGTATGTCAGATGGAAAATTAGTGAAATAGAGACCAAGGAAAGTACTGTAACCTTGGCGGAAGGAACAGTGAAGGCAATGGAGTAAAACAGCTACTGCCTCAGCATTACCCTATACGGTGTTGGGGATATTTTTAAGGGTAAGAAAGTATGATTTCATAAGTTTTTTCCTCCCTGTGGACTATTTTAAGTAGATATGCACATTACAAATTTTACTGACCTAATGAGGAAAAAAAGCATATACTTTCCATTCATTTAAAACCTGTTAGGTTTATGCATATCTTAAAATATAAGTATGGCAGAAGACAACAGGAGAGAAAAAAAGGAGCTGTGGACCTGAAAAAGATGTAGCTAAGCAATTACAGAAAATATTTTTTCCTACACTTACAAGTCCAAATAAGCACCAAGCAGCTGATAGTTGAAAAAAATGTGCCCGTTACCAGTCCTCTGGTGACTGATAAGAAATTAATTTGGTGGTACATGCCTACCCACCAGAAGTCTAAAGGAATCTCAGCAGCCATTTCACCATATGGAGGGGCAAGATTAACAAGTCCAGGCTTTGCATTTTCAGTGACTATAATCTTGGAGCCTTCTTGTCCTGCTATAAGAAAACCTGATACTTCATGTTTGCATTGCTCAGCCTAATCCCGGTTCCCTAGGGTTCTTGTATATACTGTAGGTGTTCAGGGTGTACTGGTCCATAACTTTGCTGGGAGACAGCCTGTCATTTTGGAAGAGGTACAAGCTGGATATTGTTTTCTTTTTTCTTCCAGCTTTTGCATGGCATGATGAGGTTAGTCATTGCAGAGTTCCTGGAAGCCATTTCAGCAGGGTCATAATTGGGTTGCATGAGCCTCATGCTTTTGCCTTCTCTTCTGACTACCATTTTCCAGTACCTGAGTCAATGCAGAAGGAAAAGTGATACTAGCAGGATTAGGGGCTTGGTTGTGGCTGTCTGGGGGGTAACTTCAACCCCATGAAAATGTCAGTGCCCTCATAAACTTTGGAGTAAAAATGAGACACTGGGATTTTTTGCATTTTGGAAAAACACATGAGAAAGAGACTTTGCATAGCAGATTGAAACTGAGCCTCTTATAGGCTGTTGTTTTATAGAATAATAGAATCATCAGGTTGGAAGAGACCCACCAGATCATCGAGTCTAACCATTCCTATCAGTCTCTAAACCATGCCCTTCAGTACCTCATCCACCCATACCTTAAACAAAACAGCCTATTTTAAAATGAAAGGCTGGGTTTTTTCAGTATTTCTCAGGTAAGACCAAACATTTCAATGCTTCGAAACTGAAAACTCAATATGAAATTTACAGTGAAATTTTTATAAATTAAAAAATGTTTGTAAATTGTTTTTTTAAAAAGTTTCCCAAACATGTAAGTAACTTTGGCTTCTCAAAATGCAGTCTCTCCCAAGCCAACCTCTTGTTGAAGCTTCACCTTCACTGCCTTTCATCCAAACATTTCCCAGCTCTGCTCTTGCTTGAGGCTCCAGCTGCTCTCCCGCCTCCCTCCAACCTGATGGAGGCACAAAGTCTTTTGCTTCCAGCACTCAGATATTTACCCTGGGAAGAGCTGAGTTGACTGGAGAGTCACTGAATGTGCTAAATCTGACCAGGCAATGAAGCGTGCTTTCTGTCTTTTCACTTCAGCTAGGAAGACGGATGCTGAGATGTTTGTAAGCACGTTTGTGCTCCTGAGCTGCTAGCTGGGTTGTGGCTGTGCTGTTCTTTCACTTGTGTGTTGAACTGATTTGTACCTTTTCAACAACTTTGTAAGTCTGTTTCTCATATCCAACATCTCTTTTGTCCTGTGCATAGTTTCTATGAGCCTAAGGCTGTTGTATTCCTAGCAAAGTAGAATTATTCTAAGGATATGAATTTCCGCTTCATTCCCCTCCTAAGGTTTCTAAAAGCTATAAACTGTTGGTACTGTCTAGGGTCTTAAGGGACATAAATACTTTGTTCAGCCTGTGTTTGTATTTCATTGGAAATACAGGATTATCTCCAAAGGCTTAAGCAGCCTGAATGCCGTTCTGCCAGATCTGGTACTTATTTTGCATGTTGCTATATTGATTGCTGTAGTGAGGCTGACTTTCTCAGAAGCTATTCTGTCTTGTTTATTTTCCTGGATGCATTGGTGAGAGAAGTTAATCAAACACATTCCACAGGAGAACATTTGCTTGGAGACTGACTGCCCTTCCCTTGCTCCAAACAAAGAGGTATGGTCAAAAGCATGTAGATTAGTCCCCATATTTAATTTCCTTTCCAATCCTTTTCCTATATTCTGTTTAAAGTTCACGCACTTTAAGAGCCTTAGGGCTGTGTAACATTCACATATGTTCTTTTTTACTGGTCTGGTCTCATTATTTAACAAACACCACCCTAATATACAAATATATGCATATATATGGGTAGGTGTCATATTGCAACAGGGGATCTTTAGATTGGATATTAGGAAAAATGTCTTCACTGGAAAGGTTTTCAAGCACTGGAACAGGCTGCGCAGGGAACTAGTTGAGTCATCACCCCTGGAGGTAGTTAAGACATGTAGATAGGACATAGTTTAGTGGTGGATTTGGCAGAGTTAGGTTAATAGTTGGACCCAATAATCTTAAAGGTCTTTTCCAACCTATATGATTCTGTGATTCTACATATACCTAAGAGTCACAGGGATCTCAGAAAACAGAGAAACAATTTGTAAGTCAACACTTTAGCTGTTGGGCTGACATTGTATGGCTGCTGCTCCAGTCAAACACACTGATGACTATATTTGTGGACATTTCAGGCATGCCAAGTGTTGGGGGAGTGCCAGAGGTCCTGAGTGCCCCTGAGTGCCTGAGGTGGAAGTAGTGGCCAGGGTCTCCCTTGTTCTCTGAATATCTGGATGAAGTAGATGTTGTCACTCACATGCAAGAAGCTCTAGATGCTCTCAGGTTGTCCTAGCAGAGGAGCTACCCACCAGCCAGTGGCTGTGGCAGTAATGACATGGTTGATGGGGGCACTAGGCTTGTCTCCCCTAATAATAAAAGTCAGGGAATTTTCTGTGAGAGATTCTGAGTTTGCAGCTAATCTGAAATAGTTTTATCTTGGAGGTGTGCTGCAAAAGACAACTGTTCAAAAGGGTCTTTGAAGAATCATTGGAGTGCTTTCCCAACACAGGAGCTCCAACAACGTGAGCCCCTCTTGGTGTCTGTCTGTCTGCCTTCCTGTTAAAACTATTAACACTACTGGAATGTTAATGCATTTTCCATAATGTATTGTCACAGCCAGAGTCTTGGGCAGGCAACTTTTATTGTTATTCAGTCTAAACAAACAAAAACCCTGCTGATATTTAGTTAAGCTGAAGTCAGCCAGCATCATCCCCATCGAATGAATGTAGACCTTTAAAGAACATGGCTCTCTTCCTGCTGATAACCTCTTCAGACGGAAATTGGGAACTTCAAGCTGTTACTAAATATTTGGGTTTCCTCAACACTAAAAGTAGCAACATTTCTCAATCCCGGGTGAGCAATCTGTCTCTAAAATACAAGCACATTTCTATATTAGGCTGTTATTATCTCCAAATTCATGTGTCCCTTCCAGGCAGGTAGGTTACAAAGAATCAAGTAGTGAAAAAGAGTTGGAAAACTCAAGTTACATTATGGTGGGTTTTTATGAATATAGTGCTTTAAATTGTTGTAACTCGTAAATTAGCCAAGACCTTCTAGAAGCGGAGAGGGCATTTTATCCTTGTTGCTCTTAATGGTGTTTTCATCAGTTGATTGCTTCAACATCGCTATATATTCTTATTTAGACAGGGCAGGAAGTAGAAGCTCTCAGTGGACATTCTGCATCCACAGAAAGCTATGCCTGATTTAGTCACTTTGGACAGCCAGTAGAGAAAACTCTTCAGGAGCAATTCCTCTCGCATTACTGAATTCGTATACGCTGAGTTGGTAAATGGGTTGCATTAGTGGAAACCTGCAATGTCTCTCTATTGTACTGTTTAGGATGGAATGAACTGCAGATTAGCTATTTCTCTGGCTATAGTTGAACTGACCTAGCCTGCTCAGGTGCTGCTGGCTGCCTCTGCATGCCTTCTCTAATCACTTCCGTCTCTTTATCCTTTCATGGATCAGGTTGATATTTCTTGATCTCTCTCACATGAAAGCTTTGTTAATTATCTTTTTAGGAAAGAAATGAACCAGAGATCAGGACTGTCTTCCAGCACTTCACTGTGGTGAGAGGCCAAGTATCAGTGGAAAGAGTCTGTGAAGTAACAAGAAAAAATGCCTTGAAGCTTTTCCCCAAAGTTAACAAATGTTTGACTGAATGAGTGCTTGTCAAGAACGAGAATGTTCATCCAAGGCAACCCTTAGCCAGGTCATGCTTTTTATAAATCTTTGTGGGCATATGGACTTTTCTTACTATGTATATTTAGATGGAGGTAACATTTTTTGTAACACTTGCAAATCCTGTTAATCTCAATGAATAACAACCCAATGAACTTTGCCAACTGAATGTGTTCCCATGTTGGCCAGAGAAGTCATGGATGCCACATCTCTAGAGGTGTTCAAAGCCAGGTTGGATGAGGCTTTGAGCAGCCTGATCCAGTGGAAGGTGTCCCTGCCCATGGCAGGGGTGTAGGAACTGAATGATCTTTAAGGTCCCTTCCGACCCAAACCATTCTATGATTTTATAATTCTATGACAATACAAAAATTGAATCCAGGTCATTGGCAAACATGTCAGCTTTGGGCAGTCATATACTAAAACTTAGGTGGCCAGAACTTGTGTAGCAAACATTCATTCTCTGAGTGGGATTATGGTTTTATCTTGTGGGAAGAGTTGGCAAATGGTGTTGGAATGAGGACTGCATAGGAGGAAGAGGATGTTTACATTTTTCCTTGTATTCTCTGATAGCTTTCAATCAAGAATTTTAAACAAGTGATTCTGTTTCAAGTCCAGCTTATTGAGGTTTGATATCCTGCTGAAATAGTTCATTTCTAGCTCAGTTGGAGCTTCAGATCTTTTGTTATGAAATCCCTTCCTTAACCTGCTGTAGTTTTACTTGGAAGATAAGTACATGGTTCACTCCTACCGTGTGGGTTTTCTCTGCATTAAGAGATCAACTTTTGCATTGAAAATCAAACCCAAGAGTTAAACATTACAAGAAGAAAATCTGGAAATCTGTATTATGTGCTGCTGTCCATAAAAATTCTAGTTTTATTTTAGAGGTTTGATATTTTGGCAACATTCTATATTGTTAATTTCAGACTCCAAGCCTTGTGCTGAATATTTACAAAGATGGATTGATTTGTGAATTTTTCTGGGTTTGAGTGGTTTAGATACCATTTTGAGATTTGGAAGAAGGTCATAGCTAGGGGTGATATCACTGAAATAATCCGCTAGGAGAGTCAGAAAGCCAACTACACCCTGAAAGCAGCAGGGTTTTCTTTATTTTGTTAAATGCCCTGGACTGAAACAAAGAGAGATCTCCTCAGCCTTTTTTTGCACAAAGATGGCACTATCTGCAAGATAAAATTAAAGTTTGGGAATAGTTATGAAAATATCTTGTTCTTTGAATTGAATATATGTTATAGGAGGAACAATATTACCACTACAAATAAAGATTCTGCATTTCTCACTGCTTTTTTAAAACTTTGAGTGCTTAGTCTCTGCCTGACTTCTGGAGTATGGGCACAAGAAAATAATTGCTGTAGAGTAAATTAGAATCAGCTACTTCACAGTGACTGCCTGATACAGAAAATATATTTTGGTCTTTTCATAGTATTCAGGAGAACAACTTTACTAATCTGTGGATATACACGAGCACTTTCTAGTTCCATCACTGATCAGAATACTCAGGAGAGCCAAAATTTTCAGTTAGAGAGCAAAATGAAAAAGACCAGTGACAGTTTTAAGCCAAACTTATGCTGTAAACCTTGATATTCATGTTCTGGTTTTAGCTTAACAAATTATCCATGAAATGTATAAAGCCAAGGAGGTATGTTATAAGTGAACTCTTATATATTATATAAGTGAACTCTTATAATATTCTCACGGTATAATTTTCTCTTGCTGGGCAACTATGTGCTTGGCCCTTCTTCTCATACAAATAGGTGTAAATCAGAAGTAATGCCTGTGAAGCCCATAAAATACAGCAATGTGAAAAGTCAGGAGAGAAGGATCAAAGCTTTACCTTGATGCTATCAATTTGGTTTGCCTATTGCTTTTTTGTTTAAGAAGGTACTTCAGGAGATAAATGCTTCTGAGGGTGGAATCATATTGACCATACTTTATCAAACCTGGTTTTAATTCACTGAGATTTGTGCAGCTGTAGCAAAGGTGGATTTGGTTTTGTGTTGATTTATTGTAAATAAACGTACTTCTTTCTGGAAAGTCTCCTCTCCCTATGGGACATAGCTTTTATCCAGCTGCTCCTTCCACTGCCAGGCTTAGCCTCTTTTTCTCTACACTTGTCTGATGCCTAACGTTTTCTTCCGTGCAGGCTCTCTGTGGGTAGCAGATGATGCTCTGTGTGCTGAATGGTCAGGCGGATACAGAAATCAAGGGATATGTGGCAGTGAAACCCAAGGCATGCCAGCCACTCTAGGACAGGCTGGATTCAAGCCTTTTGCTGATGGTATTAGCTGGCAGCACCTCTGCCTGCTGTATGGAGCCAAGGATGTAAAAGCAGGAAAAGGAAGAATGAGAAAAGGACAAAGCCCTCAAGGACTAAAAGTTATCTTTGGATGGACTTCAAGGTCATCCAAAAGTCAATAGCAGGGGGAAGAAGAGGGAGCATTTAGTGAAAGTAGGTGTAGATCAATATTTACATTTTCTTTCAAAAGAAGAGTTGTTTAGGATGCTAACACTACATCTATACAACCCAATCAAAGTGTCATGGTCCTTGCCCTGGCCCTAAGGCCAACCCACAGCCTGTACCAGAGGTTGCTGTGCTGTTCAGCAGTGTGGATGACTGGGTCCAAGTGCCCATGAATAGTTGCTGCTGGAAGTGCTAGGGTAGACAATAGTCTGAGGTGTGTTCTCAGCATATTTCTACCAATGCGTAACACAGACATAATGTTTGTTCCAGTTCCCACTACACTTCTTCCTCTTTAGGTCCTATTTTATAAAAGGCTTTGTTGCTACAGTACATAGCATTTGAACTACGAAGTCAGGCAGAGGAATTGAGAGGAATTTAGCTGAATCATGGTCTTTCACAGGAAAAGTAGAAATCAATCAGGCGTTTTCTTGATATGAATGACAGAGACAAGAAAGGCCTGAATCTGACAAAGCAACTTTTTACAAAGCAGGTTTCTAAAGCACATCTGTAAATTAACAATTCACTTCCAGTAGTTTCTAAAAATCCATGGTGCCTGCAAACATCACTACTATTGCTCAGCTAAGTGCACAGGGAAAACATAGCCAAATAATATTATGAAGCATATGCTCATATTCATGCTGTAAGGTCAGGAAATGTGGTTTATACAGATCACCTAATCATGAGTAAAATACCAACTCATAATTAGTGAGAGAACTTAAGACTAGTGTCTAGGTGCATCTGATAAAAACACCAGCAAATACAATAATTTTTGAGTTTTAGAAAGCAAGTATCATTTATCAGGCGTGGGCAACATGAAGGAGTGATGTCCATCCATTGTGGCAAGAACTGGGGACAGAATGTGTTTCCCACTTACATGCAAATCGATAAATTTCCCCAGAAATCTTATGTATATTCTATTACTTTCCAAGGTCTAGTTTTAATATTATTATGAAACTTCACAACAGTCAAAACTTTTGCTGATTTGGAGCTGGTTCCAGCTCTCTGCCTGACCTTGGATTTGAGATAGGAAGAAAACTCCAAAAGAGACATCTCTTCAGCACATACCATACTTCACACAAGACACTATCATTTTCAAACAATGAACAGTCTGGCAAGAACACCGTCTAAAAGGAAACATGCTATCAGAGGGACATTTTGTCTAATTTTCAAAGAACACATTTATTTAGATGAAACTTAACTCTACTTTAGCTTAAACAAAAAATATTTCACTTTTTGTAATAGTAACTACTTCCTGTACCATACCTACCACACAGATACAGCTCTGATTAGGCTCTGCCACACCCCTGAGCAATGGAAGGAGCATTATTTGCTGAACCCACAGCAAATAATTTCTCACAGATGCCTGTAATATGTTTCTAACATCGTTAACAAACTTAAATGTTTCTGTATTTTCCTACTACCCTTTGGCAAACAATCTATCTTTCTATTAGGGCAAGGTGTCTGCAGCAGCGGAATTACAAACGGTGAAGGGAGCTGCCAGACACTGCTGCTCCGCAGGCATGCAACAGCAGGGTTTGAAGGAAGATTGCTTACTGTAGCGATCTCTATCTGCCTCTGCACATGAGCCAGACAGACAGTTTTCTGGGGTATGTGTCAAATCAAATTTCAGAGGCTGAGTGGAAACAGGGAATGTTTTGCCTGTGGCTCTGGAAACAATGGAAGGCTGGGGTGGATGCTTATGCCCTTGCAATGCACACATCCTGGCCACCTCCCACTGCAATCCAGACCTCCGCCTCTGCCCATCCGTCTCCTATCACTTCAGTAAATTTCTCTGCATCGCCACTGCAAAGAGACAAATCTTATTATTGCAGGGGGATATCGGGAATTTTCCTGGAACAACCTGAGAGTGGCATAGCTGATGCAGCCTGTGGCATGCCCGGTGCAAGGCAGGTGAGGGATGAGCTGCCTGTGTACAGGTCTGTGACCCCTTGGCCATGCCTGTGCAGGACACAGCACCCAAGAAAATTACAACAGGAATGAGATTGTGCTGCTTCTTCTTCAGCAAAGTCCCATGGATGATTTATATCAATCCCATCTCTGTATGGTTCTCAGTCACCCACATGGACAACCCTTGTAGGTTCAGTGTAAAAGACTCTAAGAAGTGTGTGTGTGTGTGTGCATACCTATGTGTGCTTGCAGCCCAGAAAGCCAACAGTGTCTTGGGCTGTATCAAAAGTAGGGTGACCAGCAGGTCCAGGGAGGTTATTTGGACCCTCTTCTGTGCTCTTAAGTAACCCTACCTGGAGTACCGCGTCCGGCTCTAGAGCCCTCAGCACAGGATGGACATGGATTTCTTCAAGCGAGTCAACAGGAGGGCCACAAAAAAGATCACAGGGCTGGAGCACATGTCATATGAGGACAGGCTGAGAGGGTTCGGGTTCTTCAGCCTGGAGAAGAAAAGGATTTGGGCGGAAACCTTGTAGTGGCCTTCCAGTACTTAAAGGGGGTCTACAGAAAATCTGGGAAGGTGCTCTTTGTCAGGAGTGCACTGAAAGGACAAGGGGTAAAGGTTTTAAGCTCGATGAGGGGAGATTTAGAACTATAGAATCACAAAGTTCTAAAAGACCTCTTGGATCATCACATCCAACCATTCGTATCCACCACTAACCCATGTCCCTGAGCACCTCATCCATCCATCTTTGAAATACCTCCAGGGAAGGTGACTCAACCACCTTCCTGGGAAGCCTCTGACAGTGCCTAATGGCCCTTTCCATGATTTTTTTTTTCTGATGTCCAGCCTGAACCTCCCCTGGTGGTGCTTGAGGCCATTCCCCCTTGTCCTGTCCCCTGTCACTTGGAAAAAGAAGCCAGCTCTCTCTCCTCTACAANCTGTAGCTCTGCACAGGGTTGTTGTGCCCCAAGTGCAGGACCCGGCATTTGGCCTTGTTAAACCTCATGCCATTGGACTCAGCCCAGCGATCCAGCCTGTTCAGATCCCTTTGCAGAGCCTCCCTACCCTCCAGCAGATCCCCACCTCCACCCAGGAAGATGGATGGATGGATGGATGGATGGATGGATGGATGGATCCCATCTGGCCCCATAGACTTGTGGGTGTCTAATTGGCCAAGCAAGTGTCTAACCAGTTCCTCTTGGATCATGGGAGCTTTGTGTTCCTCTAGCTCCTGGGTGTGTGCACAGAGGGAACAACTTTTCTTACTAATGAAGACTGAGGCAAAGAAGGCATTAAGTACCTCAGCCTTGTTCTCATCCTTTGTCACAGTTGTTCCCTTTGCATCCAATAGGGACTGAATATTCTCCCTGGTCCTCCTTTTACTATTAATGTATTTATAGAAGGATATTTTATTATCTCTCACCAACTTGGCCAATCTGAGCTCTAGTTGGGCTAGATCAGATCTTAGAAAGAAATTTAGATCAGATATAAGGAAGAACTATTTTCTTGTGAGGGCAGTGAGGCACTGGCACAGGTTGCTGAGAGAAGAAGTGGATGCTCCATCCCTGGAGGTGTTCAAGGCCAGGTTGGATGGAACTTTAAGCAACCCGATCTTGTGGAAGGTGGAAGGCATATGTATGTATACACATATATGTATATATACACACATATACGTACATGTACACATACACACTCCCATACAAGGACAGGCTGAGAGAATTGGGGTTCTTCATCCTGGAGAAGAGAAGTCTCTGGGAGGACCTTAGAGCGACCTTCCAGTACCTGAAGGGGTATTGGAAGGTCACTGTAAGATCTCCTCTGGGCCTTCTCTTCTCCAGGCTGAACAACCCCACTCTCTCAGCCTGTCCTCATAGCAGAGGTGCTCCAGCCCTCGAATCATCCTTGTAGCCCTCCTCTGGACCATTCCAGCAGCTCCATATCCTTCTTATATTGAGGATACAGTATATATACACTTGAAAATATATATATATACACATATATATACACAAGTATATACATACATAAATACACATATCTGAATGTATACAAATACATATGTACACATATCAGTATATATAAAAGTGTATTCATACTGATATACACACATATGTATATGTACTTGCTTATATACACGGCCTTCCAGTTATACAAATATATGCATACAAATATACATGCATATGTATACATACTTGCATATATAGACATACCTGTGTATATACATATATATACACACACACGTATGTTTATATACTTGTGTATACACACATATCACAGAAGAGTACAGAGGCAGAGAGAAGAGCAACGAATCTAGTGAAAGGGCTTAAGAACAAGTCTTATGAGGAGTG